>JAAMPD010000249.1:0-67745 GCA_025266255.1 Trissolcus basalis
GTAGGACATGATCAGATCTGCTCTGAGAAAAATTGGCAAGGCTGCGAAATCGAACCAATTGTGTGTACGAATTTTCAATGCGCACCGGGGCAAACTGCTTCTGAGATACGCTTGCACTGAGTTTTTGGTAATGTTCCGAGAGTTGAATCGACTTGAAATTTTTTACACTTGTAGGTCATGATCGGATCTGTTCTGAGAAAAATTGGCAAGGCTGCGAAATGAACTGCGTCTGAAATACGCTTGCACTTAGTTTATTAACTTCAATCACTGAAAATCACATTGATTTCAGATTATTCGTCATTTTTAAAATTTTGTGAAAATCATATTGAAAAAAAAGCGCGACTGTCCACCGCCATCTATTGGTTGTTCTCATTAAGTTATGCGTTTCAAAACGGTCGGTAAGAACCTTGGTGAAAATTCGAGATCGTTGCAATTATTCGTTACTAGAGGGCTAGACGTCATATTGAACTTATTTGTCTTTATTCATCATGTCGTGACTGAGTGAAACAGATACATTATGGTACGTGAAATTTCTGTCAAATTTTAATATGACAGCTGCAATAATTGGCAGGAATTCAAAAAAAAATTTACAATGGTAAGAAATTTATTATTGATCAATATTTAATGACTATCAAATATTAGTTCATCGTGTATGCAAAAGTTGAAATATTGTCAACTTTTGTTTCGACCAGAAAAACATGAAAAAATGTTCTAACCTCTTAAAGGAAATTGTAAACAAATAAATTTTCATAAAAAATACCAATCATCATTTTTATCGAATTTTGTCAAATAATCAAATATCAAAATCAAACTAAATGCATGACCTAACCTAAAAATATAAATTAAATAGCAAACATTTTTTTCTATTGAAAAGCACATTCATTTGGCAAATGAATAATTGTCGACGGTGAAAAATGTTCAAGGTTGTTATTAATCTGTTTCATTTTTTTGATCCCAAGGTTGTTCAAGGTTGTTATTAATGTTTTATTTTCCGTTTTCTTTTCAGCCCACCATTCCTCAGTTATTGGCTTACGCGAGCGCCGGTGGGATAATGGTAGGATTTGGCGGTCACATAGTTCATAGCCTGACAAACATGCAGTTTCGGAAATCACCGCATTATCAAAAATCTTTGGAGTTGGTCAAAACGAATCCAGTTGTAATAGAAGAACTTGGCGAGCCAATTATGGACTTAGGCAACCATGAGAAATATGACAAATTTCAAGGCTCTGATGTGAATGGGGTCTGGACGAGGGTTCCCTTGTTTGGAAAAGATTCAACGGGAACGATGAAGTACTGGGTCAAACAGGACGGCGAATCTGTTCACCTAAACCGTGTAGAAGTTCAATTTAATCACATTAAGAATAAAAGTCTACTTCTTCTGAAAAATGAAGTCACGTAGTTACACTACGGTAACCGTAGTTTGTAAGTATTTTAATTTTATCAACGTTATCGACGTTTGTTTGTAAATAAAGAATTTACAAAAATGTTGATTGATTTGTTATTAAATCTCTAGGCTTACGCCCCAGAAAATAACACACAGATCTTAGAGTTTATTAGAATATAAGAATTTCAGTTTTATCCACAATAGTTTGTATGGATATCAGTTTGTATAATTTAAAAATATAACAATTTTATTTTTGTTATACTTTTAAAATAATTTATATGAGATTTCATTTCAAGTTCGTTTTTGTTTTTTTGTTTATCACCGTTTATTATTCGAGATCCATATGTTCTTTCCATTAATAATTCAATTAACAAAATTGTTTGCAGAACTATGAGAGATCTAGTGGCGCACACACTTTCGTTGTTATTTCGTAATTAATCCTCAACCTGGCATTGTACCTTGTGGAAGACTCGAGGCGGGAAAAAATGAAGTGTTGAAAATGGTCTGAAAGAAGTTGGTGTTTTTTCATCGAAAGTTCAATTGCTATTAAAATTCCTGAAAGGACAAACCGCGATGAAAATTGCCGGGTCGTTAACATTGCGCGCAACACAGTCAAGAGAAGTTACGTCATTAAAATTTTTCACAAAACCCTGTAAATTATTTTCTTTGTGTGATCTCATTTGTGCTACGCGCGGCGCGGTGATCTACGAGCGGCATATCTCGCGATGTATACGCTCGCCATGCAGATGGGCGACTTTATATATAATTATTTACACACTTTCCCCCGCAGTAATATTGTATAGAGTTGTTTTAAATCATAAATCTAACTTAATATACGAACGCAATTGCCCGGCGCGCCGCTCAGTTTATATTTTTGCTTTTTAATAAGCTTAACAGATGTGCGATTTGTTATTTATTGCATTACAGAAAACTTGCATCAACTTATATATACCCAAGAGAAATCATAAAAGCGAGAGGGCCCTATCTTGATTTAATAATTGGATGCATTTCGCCGGTCTTCGTCGGGTTTTATTATAACTAAACATTATGCGCGATTTCTCGTCATTGGGATTTGTAAAGTCGCTAACGATGTGCGAGAGACGACGCGGCTCTCCGCGTGCTACGATTTTTGTCAGTTTTAGCGATTTCAACCAATTGATTGAATTTCTTTACAAAGAGAAGGGCCCTCTATGGTTTAATTAATACAATGTCCGGTGATCATTTATTCTGACGATAAATGCAGTGCGCCGTGGTACGTTCAACGTGTGGGCAACTAACTACGTATAACTATACGTATGTTCGCTTCAGGCTCGGCGGTTTCGAATAAAAACGTAATGCGACGCCGAGGCAACCGCCGCGACGTTGCCAGTGCAACTGCACCCTTTTATATAAAAACGTAACAAATTCAGGATCAAACGTAACACGATCCCGGCGTATTATTTAATCGAAAACAAGACAGCAACAAAAAAAAAAGACAAGCAACAAACAAAATAGAACAAATTCGTCGTTTGTAACAAATCGTCCTCGGTGCGTTTTATAATACAAATTGTATAATTAGATGTAATTTACAATTTCAATCGGACGAATTGATAATTGCGATTAAAATTCAACCGAAAGGCCTAATTGATGGAATTAGATTGCAAATTAGAACACTCGCGGGATTATATTCTTAATTGTGAATTTGTAGAGGCCAGGTTAATTAGCCGGTAGTTTGTAAAAGCGAATGATACAAAATTGTTTATTTGAGTCGTGTTGGGTTTTTTGTTGCCAGGTCTTTTCTAATGTAACGTTCTGCACGGCTTAGGCTCGAAACTTTGAAGCACAGAGAACAAGCGGGGGCGGCCGTTCGCCGAGCGCAAAACGAGCAGGTGTACAGGATCGTTCAAAAGTGCTTCTAAAGAGCGCTCATTAAAACTCATTGAATTAACCGTCTTGTTACCTCACAAATTCATAAAAATGTTTCTGCGGCCGGGTCTTTTTTTAATTCTTTCTTTTGGCTTTTTTTTCTACTCCTTTCGTCTCTTCCTCTTTCCACCGACGAATAAAGAATTCGCATTCGTTAACATTGTAGGTACGTAAAATAGTTGTGTGTAGAACACACCGGCAATCTGAATATTAATTAAATTTATAAAAGACACGATAAACACGCGACTTTATGCGCATTTCGGCTCGGAGCTTATCGCGAATTTATTAGAACATTCGTTTGTATTCAAATTCGAATGAAATCTCATGTTAATTAATTCGAATTTTATTTATTACAAATTGTAATGCTCCGTATGGTTGCAAGATCTATTGTCCGGTTCAATTTTCGATATTTATTCAATGTCTATGTTTGCTTTTTCAATGGTTTTGATTTTTGGTTTTGTTTTCTTTTGTAGATCCGAAGGAACCAAAATGGGACAGGCGCTGGTTGGGAGACATCCAAAAGCTGCAACAGATCTCGTAGCACATGCCTAATGCAAGCCGTGTAAACGTAAATAGCTGATCATGAACGGGCTATTGATTAGACGTCTAATTAACATAACGCCGAGAGTATGGCGTGCGTGCCTTCGCGCCATTCATCACGGTGGTGCATGTGAGACGAGCTCAAAGATCTGAACGAGAAGAGGAAACGTGAAAAAATAACGGTTCGACATACTGATATAACCTTTGCTGACGTCACCCGATCACTTTTCTAACCGATTAATTTGACGGGATAATGTAATCGCAGAAAAAAAAAAAGTTTCATGCTCAGATTTATTGCTCCGGTGGATTTCACTCCGTAATAGTGAAATCAACGAGATCTCGCCGGTTATTTCCTAAAACTTGAAGAAAACAAAATTTGTACAATTTTTGGTAACTTGAAATTACTTTTATTTTATAGGTATCTGTTATCATTTTAGATCTTTGACTTTTTTTTGTTTGAAATTGTTCAAGTTGTGATTTTTTTAATGTTTTACATGAACGTCATGCAAATCAACTTTCGTTTCATTCGGAGAGTGTAAAACCGCGATTGTTTCCATCGCTTGTTACATAAATCGATGTTTACCAAATTCGCACACAATTTTTGGTCGATACAATTTCGCGAAGTTTTTGTTGTTTCAACTTAGCGATGAATAAAGAAGAAAAACAAGGGTGCACGAAACTTATGGCTAGTTGCGGACAAAGGGCCGAAATAAACGGCTCGTTCGAAAAATTTCGAAATCATTTGTATTCGGCGGAGAAACAAATAATAAAAGTAAAAAAAAACATGTCGGGTGAAACTTCGAGGTGGTTCGGAACAATGAAAAATCGGTCGGCCGAAAATGCGTGAGATTTGTCGGCGATGTTCACAGCATCGCCAAACTAACATTCAAAATAAGTAACACTTCATAAATTAACAAAAGCAAGCGTCTTTTTCAGCTCGAGCTCTCTTGGTTGGGAACAACCGATTCTTTAACAAGGACCGGTTTCATTACAAGACAAATCAGATTCGACTCGCCAAGATACGAGACAAGATGAAAACATTAGTTGGCGCAAAGGCTTAAGCCTAGAGACACTTTTTAAGTAACAATTTTTCTGTACGAACAAAAAAAGTTTAAATATTTTGATACATAGTAATATATATTTTATGTAAATTATAAAGTACAGGATAGATTTGTAATCATCGAATTAAAATGTTGTTATCGATCAGAAAATAGCGAAGGTCAAAAATTGTTGTATGGATTTGACTATCGAAAAAATGTTATGAATGTTTTGTCAATTTTTCCACGGGGTTTATTGAAATTGCAATAGGCCAACCGGCGATGAAAAATTCATGATTTTCAAAGGCAAATGTTATCTTCGTTTTCTGAATAATGCATGCCGGGTTCGCATAGATCGTTAGAATCATCGCAATTTGAACGTTCCGATGAAAAAAATAAGAAGTTTTCTGGCCCGGAAGATAGAAAAAATGGGAAACCTTCGTTAAGGCATTAAATAAATCAAAAGCGGCGATTTTACCGCGAATCATAACGGCAGAAAACCCAGTTCCATAGCGTCGAGTCGTGATTCCGCCTCGTTTTGGTTTATTTTCTGCCGTGTTTCTATATACCTCCTTTCTTATCGTTTTCTATGAAGTATTTTTCAGTCCTGCGGGAAAAAAAGGTCGTGAGTTTATTAGTCAGGAATTAAAATCAATTTTAAAGAACCGAAAAAATTTCCATCAAACAAAAAAACCAAATTTCATCAACTTGTATCTCCCTTTGTTTCCACCAAAATTGTACAAAACATGATGTTTCCTCAAGTGGATGAAAAAGTAACCGACCAGAAGAAGTGTTGAGTGATAAAAAACGATTGATAAAAAAATGTTGACTCGAATAACTCGGGTAAGAAAAAAATTGAAGCCCGCTGAATAAAACGTGAGCAAAATCTGATATGAGGTTGAAAATTATTACATTAGAGGAGGGGTCGGGTGTAAAAATGTATTGTTGCATGTGCGCGAATGTGAGTGGTTTAATTAAAATTCCTGTAAATGGGAATTGTCTTTGGTGGGACATTAGCAGTATTTCTCTGAAAAGTGTGGCGAAGATACATTTGGACGTTAAATACCGGATTCCTTGGGCGGCTCTGAATTAATACGTTGGTGCGCCTTTGGGTGCGCGTACAGTACCGTCCCGGTTGTCTCGACGATAACATTGTATCTCGCGTGTATCTGGGCGATTGGTAGTAGGCCTTACCAAGAAATTTGCAGCTCTATTATTCTCTTTAGTTTGTACGTACTTTAAGCCCCGTACGTAGAATCGCGATGGCGGCCTTGCTCGCGACCGTAACTCGTCGTCCGATCTTCATCCCCGTTCCGAGGTTGAACATTCGCCGGCCCTGAACCAAACCGACCATCCACATTGCAACTGCAATCTCAGTCCCTGTCAGCCGTTACTCACCTGTCTTTGCCATCGAACTCACGCTCTCTTCCCCCTCGCCCCGGCCACTTCCTCTCTCTCCCTTCTTTTATTCCTCCTCCTCCTTCCCTCCCCCACTTTTCAACTCTTTTTAACTTTACTCCTTTATATATCTCCTCCTCGACCTTTTCCTCTTTCTTTTACCTATGCTCAAGACTACCTTGCATTAAGCCGACCATTTAAACACCCAACGCTCACGCGCGTTTATTCTCTTTCCTTCCACCACTTTTGCTCATTTAGATCCCCCCCCCTCCTCCTCCTCCCTTTGCCCATTTTTCCCTTCATTTCCATATCCTTCGCTATTTTACAATCTTCCTTATCCAAGTTGCTCAAAAAATATTTTAAATCAAACAGTATATGGATGTATTTTTATTTGTTAATAAATAATTATTGGAGGAGGGAATTTCGTAGATCTAGCAGAATGTTTTGAATGTTGTTTGATAGTTGGTTTTATGGAGGAGTATGGTTTAATGATGGTAATAACTTGTGTCTTTGTTTTTAGGTGAGGCAAGAGTGGGTCTAAGTGAGGTGTCTAAGTTGTTTGAGCCTGTATCGAGGACGTCGATAAGCGAGGCCAAGAGGTTCGATGATCGTCTTAGGTCACAGGGTTGGTCGCTCCGACCAACGTGGGAGAGAGAAAAAGTGACTTCCGCCTGATTTGGCCCTAGGCAGGATGGCCTTTCTGCTTTTTGCCAGCTTTTTCATGTACCAATTTCAACTATGAACAATCTTTCCCCTCTATGATTTATTTTGTATTCCCCCTTTTCTTTTCTCTTCTTTTTTTTTACAACATACGATGAAATTACGATCGAATTTTTGTACCAGATAAGGCGCAAAAAAAAGCCTTGATTATAGACTTGATGTATCGTCTTAATCAAACAAATTCTTCGAAACTTTTAACTCCGGCAAGAATAATTTTGTTACAACTTCATCTGAACGTTTCCAAGTTCTTATCTTAAATGAATAAAATGAAATGAAAGAAATTGTAAAAAGAATAAGAAAAAAGAGAAAAGGAAAGAGGGGGCGGGGGAAGGTAAAATTTTTAAAGGTGTAGGGATTATGTAGAGGCATTATCACCGACTGGTTGTAATATATAACAAGAATGATCATTCAAATATGTTTATATATACAGCACCTTGACCAACCGTTAAGTGTAATAATGAATTGTTAACACCGCGCCGTTGAAAAGATGAAAAGTGAACCACCGCTCGGACTCACCGAACATTTCGCGGCATTTTTCTGATAGCGATGCCTTTTTTTCGCGATGGCAAACCTTTTTCCTTGTAATTAACGGTAGGAAATACCGCGCGAGCCATTAACTAAACCGAACGCAGATTACTATGTAACACAAATTGTCGTGCGAAAATCACAAATACTTCCTGAAACAATTTTATTTACATCGGCATTGCTTATTATATATTACAATGTGTAGAATTTTTCCTTCATAATTTTATTGCCGGTTTGTAAAGACGTGGTAAAAACACTGAATAAATTAATCTTTATTTTTTCCAGGAGAGAACAAAAGAGGAGAAAGAAAATTGGAGTACGGGCGAAGCGCAAAAAAATTGGGGATCATGATTTTGGATCGTTCGTCGGATTCGGATGAGGTAACTGACTTTCTATCGAGTGCATATATTAAATCCTACGAACAGCAGATATACGCAAACTGGAGACAAACAAATAAAAGAAAGAAAAGGATCAAACGGTATGGGATATTCTTGTATCGAGGGAAATGCTCTGCCAAGCGGTGTCGTAATGTGTGTAAAGGGCCAGCGGCGAGTCATTGTCGTGTTGCAACAGAGCTTGCTACAAGTCCTCGAGAAAGCCCACTTTTTCGAACGACCGATGGGGAATATAAAATAATGCGAATTCCCCCCCGCGAAAAATTGTCCATTTTTTTCGACCATTAGTTTTGGTCTCGGGTTTCTACGATGATAAATACTAATCTGCAGCTGTGGAAAATGTCTCTCACGATCTTTTGTGGCTTTGACTCAAATTTTCAAAGATAGTCCTTAGGAACAACGAACATGTAATCGCAATATATTAACGATATTATAGCAATAATTATGATCAATATAATTATCATATGTAAGATCCAGGCAAACAAAAATTGATGGCTTGTATATATATGCAACTATATATGCTTGCATACATGCGATATATAGACAATTTCAGACATTCAATTGAACATTTATATATGAAAATATAATCACATCTTAATGTTAAATTTATGTGACTTCATATATGATTCAGAATTAGATTTTTTTAGACAGATATTTATGCGACATATATGGGAATGAAACGTTTATGATTATATATGATGATGTTTATATTGCATATGAATTTTAAAAAGCAACTTTTAATGTGACTTTTGAAATTGAAAATTTTCAATTTTCCATCGTCGTAGATGTGATTAATAAAAAGTATGTATGTCAATGAGCAATAACAAATGATCATGGGAAGATTGAAAATGTCGCAACGGTTTTTATGACGCTAGAAGAATAGAATCGCATACATCCTTGCGGATAGTCGAATTAACGAAAAAAGTTTGAAACTCGAGTTTTGCAACCGCGACAAAAATGTCTTCTCACTGTTAATTGATTACGTTTCTTAAAACCCACGTGCTCCGTTACACAACTTGGAGCAAGCTCAACAATGGCTCCGAGTGATAAATCTTAATTCTTACCTAATGTATCAGTGCATGTAATATAATTACATGCAAAAATGATTAAATTCAATAATCAAATAATTTTATAACGGTCTCGTTTGTGTGCATGTAGCTTGTGCGCATACACCTTGCGATGACTTTTCAAGTCGGTGTTAAAGTAATTGCACGTTTTTCGAGACGCGGCCCAACATTTTTAATCCTGATGAATAGTTCAATCGCCATATATTATAATCAATATAATTAATCTCTCGCTGATTATATGTAACTCACAATTATATAAATTAACCGAGACTGTAATATTCAAAAGTGTTGTTCAAAGATTGTGTTCAACAGTTTTTTTTTTGGTCCCTTTCAATATATCAAAAGGAACAAAAAGGAAAAAAAGCCTTCAAACTTTTCCCGATTGTTTTGTAGAACAATTATAATTTTTTTGTGTTGTATCTTGGGACTGAGATTTGATTACATTTTTCAGGCCACGTCGGAAGGTACCCCGAAGAACAGTGCAGGAAGATTGGAGTTTAGATTTCGCGCGTTTTGCGAGCGGGCAAAAAGTGGTGCATTTTTATCTCTCTCCTTGGTTCTCTTTTCGTCCTGTTGCCGACATTGTGTCGGGGGCCCTCGAGTCCCATGAAGAAAGGAGAGGGCAACGGAAAGAACGAGACAGCGCGAAGAAGCAGGAGATCGGTCAGGAGAGGAGAGAGAGAGCACTGGGCAGTGCTTGGCGGATCGTCGTGCGGGCCCTACGTGCTTTTATTACACAGTTAAAACGAGCTGCTTATTAACGAATAAGCAGGACAGTGCACCTTTTTGCGCCGATGGCGCGGACGCGACGTCGTCCCGCGTTCTCCAAACGGCGTCGGACATGGCCTAGGGTTGGACGCCGCCAACCCGTGCTGGGGATGCGTCGGGCGTTCATCACCACGTTGCAATCCGAGTAGGGATGCAGAACGACGCGAGCCCGGAGCAATGGCTCCGCGACAACAAGCGCTCCATCAGCGGCTCCGCCGCTTTTCGCTTTATACGAGCGCGAAGCAGTTTGAGACGCGGTTTCAAACGTCAGCTTAATAGGTAAGATGCCTTCGTCTTTTTGCAATCGCTGCTTTTTTTTTCTCTCTCTCTCTCTATCTTTCTCTTCCGACTCCAATTTAAGTCTGCGATGAAGCTATTTTTATCTCCGCTTTCAAACTTGTAAGTTTAAAATTTTAGTCACAATTTTTTCCCTCACAATTTATACTAATCAAAATTTATCAAAAATATTTGTAAACAAAAAGTAAAGAAATAAGTTGGACTGAGCAGGGAAAGGAAATTTGTTGGATAGGTTTTTTTTTCAGATGGTACCATGATGGTACCATCTGATAACATTTTTTTCTTTCAGTGATTAGAAAAATTGTTACAAGTTTGAAAGAATGAGAGAAAAATGTGAGAATACAATTCGCAGGGGTAAAAAATTTTGTGAAACACGTCGGTGTATGATTTGCAAGTACGATTGATAGACGGTTTTTGGACACGTGATAACGGAACCCGCAAAGTACGAATGTGTTTGACCTGCGTTGCACATCAGCATTACATGGTCGGTAACATTTGTAATTTTACAGCGCACAGCAACTCGTATGCACTTTTATCTTAAACTGAATGCTGATTGCTACTAAGTAACGACTGGGAAAATTACAAGCCCAAACTATAGGTACATATAAGGTTAGGGATCTTTTCATTTTTTTTGTCTGTCTCTCCGCAACTATTTTTAGCTGATACTTTGTCTTTGTACCACGTTGTAGAAACTTTTTTACATGTTTTTTTTCTGCGTCATTGCAAAAAAACAGTTTTAGTAAGAAAAAAAAGAAGGAAAAAAGAGAAGGAAGAAAAAGGATAGAAAAAAAGGGAAAAAATTTTGCGTGCAATATTTTGAAGCCTGAGGAAATTGCATCTTTGACCGGATGAAAGGTCAGATGTTAAGCAATCTATTGGGACACGACTGACCGATTGGCTGAAAAATTACAGAGCTCATTTTCCGAGAAGTCGAAGCCGGTGAAAAAGTTTGCCACAGAATACACGAATTTGCAATAAAAGAAAGAAGCAAAAAATAATAAAAAATAAGGTTGAAGTTGATTTTTTGTTCGCGTTATTTGAACATCGTTAAAACCCGCGGCTTGTTGCAAGTCAAACAAAAATGAAATCATAATCGTCGACTTTCTTTTCGCCAAATTGCTTAAAATTGTTTAAGAATAAACAATTCGAATTCTGTGTTTTTTTTCTTCTCCTTATCGTCATTACATCTGGGTGTAAAAGATTTTCACCTGGTGCTCTCCGATACACACACATCTGCTCCAATTATTTTCATATATTTATGCTCTGCTTGGCGCTTTGTTGGTTTTAATTCATCTCTTATTTTTGTATACAATCTAGCGAACTTTTAAAGACTCAAGAATTAAAACAAAACGCGAAGATCTGCTTGAGATCTGTAAAATGACAGGCATCCAATTATGTTTTAGTTTTTGAGCGCGATTTTTATCGCGGTGAAACGAACTTTGCAATTACGCACTTGGATTGCAATTTTTCAAAACAACCGTGAGTGCGTTTATCTTGGCATTTTTCGACGCTTCGTAGCTTCGGGGTGGCGCTATTTATTGTTCTTTGACACACAATCAGTAATGCATTAGAATATGTATCATATTCTAATGACATTGTCCGATTCATAATTCTTATTACGTTGCAATTACTTTGTCGATTTTGATAAATCAGCTGCCTCCAATAAACTTTTCATCTCTTTCATTTTCTTTTCCTTTTTTTAATTCAAACAAAAATTATTAATTCAATTTTTCGAAAAACCAACAAAATAAAATGTAGAAAAAGCATCGGTCACAAAAAGTTTTAATCTTTTAATTAACAAAATTGAGCAAGAAATTTTTCAATCTGGATGATTAACTTTTTTTCAAAAATTAATCTCCGAGGAACGACTGGGACTAAAAATGACCTTGTTTGAATGACAAAAAAAAAGAGGAGGAGGAGAGGGAGTACAAAAAGAAGAGGTGATTTATCGTAAACCCGAACTGAGTGGCAGGCTTTTTAAGACATCGCAAAATCATAGGTCAAATTTCGCGTAAGTACCAAACCGATTCTAAACCGAATGACAGTGCGGTTGTGTGTGGTGCGGAGCGATTTTTTTCTTTCTCACAATCCTCAAAGCTAAATTGAAGATGATCGTCAGAAATCTTTTATTACGTTGTTGTGAGAGCAAAAAAACGAGGACCCTTATACGAGAGAAAAAAAAAGAGCACTTGCTTGATTTCGGCATTGCCTTTTCACGATCGCTTTTACATAACGTGCGGTTTCTTTCGTCGATTGTCAATGCGGACGTTCAAAAACTTCATTTGATTGTCGGAATGAGACGAATGAAAAAAAAATTTTAAAAATGACTCAGACAAAAAAAATCCTTTCGGCATCAAAGCGTATACCTTTTTGTTTAAAGTTGGATTTTCATCTGACTTATTTTTTTGAACGAGCATAATTTATGATTGTAGGAGAAGAATGACATAAATCTGTGCTCCATATATAGTAGACATTTATGAACGCTATATATGTGGTCGGATGCAAATATTTCATTTCAAAACAAGATTAGAATTAGAAAGAAAATTTGTTACTTTATGAGGACTGTTCTTCCTATCAAACGGAATTTGATTCAGGATTCAGTTTCGACCATTATGAGTTATATGTTAATGGCGCAATTAAAAAGCAGTTGCAGCTTTAATTAGAGCAGCGAACATTCGACTAATTAAACAATTAATAGTCGAGTGGCACGCGAGACGCGCGGTTCATTCTAGTTTCGGTTGGTTGATTGCGAACCGAAAACTCGATCCGGCCGAAAAAGTTTCCGGCCTTTTCTTTCCCTTTTTGTTTTTCGTTCTATCGACGCGAAAAACCCCCGCGATATCCTGTTCACTTTTTCAGCCGCGCGATGCCGAACACGGCCCGCGCGACTTCCGCGTTTGTCCGGCTAATGAATTGCTTTGTCGCACCCCTGCGAAAAAGTACTCGCTACACCGCTAGCTTTTCATTAGGATTCATTAACCATCGCGAACCTTAAACAAATTCAACTTCCGATACAAATTTTTGTACCTACCCTTCGAACATCCCAAGGAATTTTTTTTCACCTTCTCAAACAAACAATTTAAAAGGTACAAATGTTCCTTTTAACTTGTTCGTATCCTTTTACGTTTTTTTTTTTTTCGTGCAAATCATTTTTTTTTATTTTTATTTTTGTAATGCAATATTTGAACTTTGCAAGAAATTTAAAGTTGAAAAGAACTTTTGACATTTTGAGTTGTTTTTTTTGTGCAAATTGTTTGGGGTACACAATGTTGATTTATTTCGAGATAAAGAACAATCAAATTTCCGTATGGATGGCAATTTTTTTCTTGAGTCGGTGCATGGTTCTTTGGATGTTAGTCGTTTTGTTAGCTTCCTTTGTCATAAGCGAGCAATAATCAGCTAGTATTGATATTTGCATTTCCGCTTTTATTATTACCAAGCATTGTTCCATGTAAGTATTCACGAAGTCACATTTCATTAGACTTGCACGAAAACGGAAGGTATCGCATCCGAGATCCTTTTCCATGCTAAAGCTGTGCGGCGGAGTGTACGGAGATAATCGGAATTCACCCTGCAAAAACATTTTCATTTCATTACTTCACCGGCAAGAATTTTAATTCCGATTCTTTTCAACAATTTTCAAATTAAACAAACTGTCCATTTAAATATTTCCGTTTCAAATTATACTCTTGAAACAAAATTACGAAAAATAAAAGTCACTTAAAGAACTTGAACCTAAAGAAGGGAAAATAATATAATGACAAATGTTCATGCAAAAAATGTGTTCAAATTGGAAAATGTAAGTTTGAAAGTATTTTTTATTTATAATCAAGAAAAATTATATTTATCTTCTAATTAAAAAGGGTTTTGAAATAGAAAACATAAATTAGCAATTTTTTAGATGTTAGATTAAATGTATCAAGGATGAAGGATAAATGAAAGGACAAAAAAAGATGAAAAAAAGTTCATTGACATAAAAGGGAGGTTTAGTAGGCAAAAAAAAAGAATATCACTGGCGTAAGAAGCGTAACAGCGAAAATTAAAGTGCATGAAACTATTTTTCTGCGTTGGCATTTGTATATCATTACTCGAAATGATGTATTTAGTTTGTTAAGCTACCGTGTGTAATGCGATTTATCCGCGCTGTATATACGGACGCTTTGGAAAGTCGGCGCAATTAATAAAGCGATGCTCATGCTTGAGTAAATTGTAACTCGCGAACGTCTCATTAACTTGGATTGGCATTGCCGTTCCGCGAATGGCGTATTAAACAATATTAGGTGATCAGTAAACTCATCAAATGTCTCCTTTTTTGCAATCAGACAGAATTTCACTTACGACCCGCCACAAAATTAATCCCCACTCTTTGATCTCACTTTTTGTAACACAATTTTTATTAGCCAACATATATCGAAACAAAAATTTCATCATCGGTTTAAAAACAAAATCAGACTTTTTCAATTCCACATCCAATTATTCGTCAATTTAAAAAGTTCACGTTCGACAAATTTCATTTTCAAAAACTTACAATGATTTTTGAACAAACAAAAAATGTACTTTTAAGTTTTTTTATTTTCCCAGGGTGATTAAAAGAGGAGCTAAAGGAGTGTCAAGGATATTGAAAATTAAAATAACAATTTTGTTTTCAAGTGCAAAATTTTTCCCATGGTAGGAGAGTCGTCCTTGGGCCTTACTCTAATTATAATAATCGCTTACATGATTGATGGGACAATGTCTGCGTCGAAGACCGAAGATGCGTGAAGCGCGAAAGTTGGCCATAATGTTGTCCGAATCCGCGTCGTGCTCGAGCAGGTAACAAAGACTAATTGGGTCGTAAGGAAATGGGAACTGCAGGCCGTCGCTCCGCCATGCTTCCATCAACAGCTGGACAATCATGAAAGTGAAACGCAAATATACCAACAGCGATAAGTGTAATTAGCCGACAGAGACGCGTGTGTCTATAACTAATAATCCAACTAAACACAAACATATATGCTCTCATATTTACCTTATATATGTTACAATACATATATCCATTACATCATATATTCACATTATATATGTAACTGCGTTAGATATAATAATAAAAAAAAAAATTATAATATTTATAAAAATGTCAACATTTTTGTTGCTTGTATGGTCGCATATATAGTTGTTCATACACAGTATTTTACATCTGTATTTATCCATATTTATTTATATGGGTACATATAATTTTACATACACAATGTTTTTAGATAATTTAGATTTTTTTATTTAGAACATTTTAGAAATTTAGATACTCTATATCTGTGACATATATGAAACTATTTAACTATTTATATTTGCGAGTATATATAGTGTTATTAATACTACAATTATTCGGTATATAGAATGATTTAACTGACATAACTGAAAAACAAAAAATATTTTTGCAAGATTATATCATTTATGGGTATATATGGTATCATATATGAAATGTTAGAATGGATGATTGGTGTTTACCTGTAGATCGTCGGTCGGCGTAATCGGGCGGTCAACAAACAAGCGAGGATGTGTTTCGTCACCCGTCCTGCGAACGGTGAACGATAAATATTCATTCTGGTAGTGAGTGATGGTCTCGTTCAGCAGCAACGCCCGGTAATCTATCGCCTAAGATGATAAATATGACGCGTGAGAAAAACAACCAAGTTGCAGTCACGTTTTTCGGCACGGACATCGGCTTCGCTTCTATTATAATTTTGTTGAGCAGAAAAGAAAGCCGTTTGGCTCTCAAACTAATTTCGCTTACGAGGTTCGACCTGACGAGCGAGAACACTAGCAGACAGATGACTTTCCTATCGGACATGTTGCGGTCGAGGAAATAGCGACTGATGACTGTGACCAACTGTACAGCCTGAGCTGCATCGTTATACAATACCGATAAAAGCTTTCGCACGCGTATTTTTGTTCCTGATAAAAAGCATAGGTAATGACATCAGTTCTACAATTAGACAACATTTTCATTCAGCTTTTCGGCAAAACAATAATTACTACTTTTGTTACTATTTCTTTGTCTTTGTAAAATCTTGTTTTCTTTCAACTTTTTAAGAGCGTGTGATCTTAATTAAGTGATCTTTACAAGAAACGCAATACTTTTTAATCAAAACACAAGAAAAAGTATCAAGTTTGAAATTAAAAATATGTTGATTGATTTTTAAAAATTTTTCTAAAATATTTGTTACAAAAAAAAATGATATATTTCAACACATTAGAGTTAAACGAAATTGAAAAGTTTTGTGAATTAAAATATAATGTATTCGTTACGTAATGATGGAACAAAATTATTCAGCAGTTAAAGTTATTAATTAATGTTGGGGCCCCGAGCGGTCGACTTTCACAATCGCGAAACAGCCGCGAATATCTTGAAGATGAAATGGTGTGATGGAGGCAGGATAAAGTAATAAATTAGCCCGGTGTATTATCCCACTGTAATGTAATACAGTAGACTGACTCTGGCCTGTACCTTACTTGTATACCATGGAGTTCCTCCTCGTGGTATAAAACAACAGTAATGTACTCAATAAAACAATAGTTACGTGAAGTAATAATTCAGTGGGAACATTTTTATTCGGCCGGTGGCTTAAAGTGTGTGTAACACATTTCTTAAGACCATTTTCTTTGCACCCAACCTTCGCGCGCCGAACAAACAAGTTTCCATCAAGAAAAATGTTCATCCGATATTTAATACCATCCTTTTTTTTTTTCCTTCCTTTTTCCTGGAGCTGAAAAAAAATTGTTCGATTCAATTAATCAAACAAAAGTAATAACGAAAACAACTAAAATTGATCAAGGTGAAAATTTAGATGAAAATATAATAAAAGAATAAAAAATAAAATATTTATATTTTATAATTTTATATTTTTTATAAAAATGTAATATATTTTTCGATAAAATTTATATTTATTTTATATGATATTTATATTTATATATTATTTATTACATATTATATTTTGATTATATATTTTTGCGTTAGATATGATAATATATAAATATAGTATAATTTTGCGATAAAATTTATATTTATTTAATATTTATTTCAAATATATTTAAAATATAAAAAATATACGTAAAATATATTTCGAAATATATTTTTTCAACGCATGAATATATTCAATTCTATATGTGTATATATTCGTTGTGTATATGATTCATTTGAACATTTCATATGAACATTTTTGTTGCTTGGTCGTATATATAGTTGTTCATACACAGTATTTTAAATCTCTATATATATGGGTACATATAATTTTACATATACATAAAAATATATTTCGAAATATATTTTTTCAACGCATGAATATATTCAATTGTATATGTGTATATATACGTTGTGTATATGATTGTTTTTGTTTGGGAAGATATAATACGGAGAAAATGTTAGGTAAAAGTGAAACATTGATAAGGATTAATAAAAAGTTTGACTTGAATTAGGTGATTAAATCGGAATAATCGATGCTGAGCTCACGATCGCGAAATATTGCTGCTGATAAAAGGATCGCGACTAATTTACAACTGATTATAATTAGAGTATATATCTGGTCACGGAGCGTGACGAGCGAGATCGAATGATTGGTGGCGCTGGGGCAGACATTCTTTGCACCTGACTTTTTGTTGTCCTGTGCATCCTAAAAGGTCGTCTTGCTCGGGGTTGCCTCCATTTTTGCTAGGGCTCTCTCGCTGGAATCGGCTCTCGATAAGCTCCTTGATAGGATTCATTGGCCGGCTCACGAGGCTGCATGACGTGGAAACTATTAAGCCGCGGCGCACGATCCGCGAGAACCTTCAGGGCCATGAACACAAGAGGAAGTGTAACTAGATGAATCTCGCGAGCGCGCATCTTCCTCTTCGCGTGTTTCTTCGTCCTCGTTCCTCGCGCGCTCTCGTTCTCGTTTCTCGAGTTCTCCTTCTAACCGAGAGAACTCAGTCAGCAAACACCACCGAGACGCACAGGCTATAAATCCCGCCGCAAACAGCTCGTACACAAGATGAAAACGCGTGTCCTTGAATTCCCCCTATAACAAAATTCAGTTTTTTTTTCTAACTCACCTTTTCACATTTCTTTCAACACAATTTTTTCATTTCTTCTAATTCTTTTGTTTTGAAAACTAATTTTGAAATTTTAATTTTTTTTTCTATGTTGATTTTTTGAAATCTTTTTTTTTGTATTTATTTATGTTGAGATTTGAAATGAAAGTAATTGTTTTTTTTTTTTTTCAAAATACATGTTTTTAAATTTTTTTCATTCCAATTATGTTTGAACCATTTTTTGATTACTTCCAATTTTGAATTTGAAAAAAAAGAATATTGCTTTTTGTAAAATTCAGCCTTGGGGAGGAAAAAGGAAAAAAGAGGTGAACGAAAAGGAAAATGTGTATCAACAAGTTCTCGCAATCCAATTAAAAAGTGCAAGCGAACAATTTCAAAGTTTAATCGAAGCGACTTTATAAATGAAAATTTCACTTGTTTTACCTCCCTTCAATTATTAGAACGAAATTCGTCCCGAATGTTCAATGCGGAAACATTTTGTTTGGATTGATGTAAGACAAGCCAGATGGATATCAATTTGCGAATTATCATGAGAAAATAACGTCGCGAAATTATAACTCCAACGGGTTCAGTCCCGTGTATTCCGGTGCGCAAAATTGCAAAAGTTGAATAACAAAAAACGAAGAAGAAGAAGAAGAAGCTGAGACGTTTTACAAAAGTTCTGTTGATTAAAATTTTATGACGCTGAAAAAAATGTCAAAGTTGCTCGTTCATCCTTTTGATACGGTTTTATGAGTTCTCGTTTTTATGCTTTTCTATCAGGCCATTAAATACGAGCGTTCGATCACTTTCACATTTGCAAAGCCTCGTTTCGACATTCCAGCCTTTTGATATTTGACAAAATAGTTAATCGACCGGGATGATGATGTCGTAAGAATGCAACGAGCAGAAGAAAAGGAACGGAGTCGAAAGACGGGGGATTTTCGGCTGATTAAAAATTCCGCGCTGATGCAAAAGATTCGAGACGAGCTCTCTTGTCTCGTGCCATTTAGACGAGACTTTTGTGAGAACTCTCCGGGGCTCGGTTGGTACGTCCCGTGAGACGTAGTGGTAATTTGTATTTTTACTGCCAGTCCGGTGCGCTCTCCTCTCATTAAACGCAATGTATATCAATCACACTCGGAGAAATGTCTGGCACTGTTGGAAATGTAATTAATGCATTTAGGCCATCGCCATTATTCCGCGTTAACATTAATTCTTCAGCTTCAGCTTCAGCTGGTCACGTGAACGTAACCAACCTTTGACAATTTTAACTTCTTTCGAAACCTTTTCTTTTTTCAATTTCAAACTTTTTTTTCAGTTCAATTGAATAATAATTGTTGTTCAACTATAGGATTAATCAAAAATCAAAATTGTTTGCAGAATTTCAACCGCGCCCCTGAATCGGATCGAACTCGTCGAGATCATTTAGCCGATTTTGCAATCGGGGTTGCAACACGAAGAAAATAGCAGGACCGTTTAGATGATGGCGAGGCTCGATTCGGTGTCGGAGACTGTTTTCCCATCATGGCCAATAAGATTGACAAGCATCATGTCAGGCGGCGTGTCAACTCCGCTGACCCGGCCTCGTGAACTGCGCTTTAATCTAGTTCCACGAAAGGCGACTCGACTTGTCCTTCTTCTTACATCGGCCATTTCTTCTTCAGGCGGCCATTATTTATGTCAAATCGAAAGATTTATCTCAAATCGCTCCTATCAAAATTCTTTCAACCTTTAAATTATCTGAGATAATAATGTTTCAACAATTAAAACTAAAAAAATCACTATCACAAATTCGGAGGTCGAAAAATCTTGGATGCCAAAACTTCCAGTTGGATTTCTACAGAAAATGTAATTTTTGTTACTAAAAGATCACATTTACTCTTACAAAAATTCTTTCGACTTTGAAATTATCTAAGACAAAAATTTTTCAGTAAAGTCAAAAGTAAAAACTACTGTCACAAATTTGGAGGTTGAAAAATTGTTGATTTCCAGACTTCCGGTTGTATTTCTTCAGGAAATGTATATAATGTTTGTCGATCCATTTTTCAAATAACATAATGCATATTTCATAACACTCACGACAAATTGCAAATGCGAAAAAACAAAATTGTTTCAATCCAGTTGCAATAACGTGTCTGAGAATGTCGTTCGAAATGGAAATCTGCCTTTCATAATTATTACACTTACGACTTTTATAATCCACTTATCACAGTGTACACAAATTTTGTCATTTCCACGTGCATAATCAGGCTCGACTAAAAACCCAAGTGGAATTCATTACAGATGACAGCGATTCAGAGGACAGGATCACAAAGAAAAGAGCTGAGAAAAATGACAGGCAGTGTTCAGAAGTTGACATCAATATAACCTGATTCAAAGTCATTATCTGTGATCTGACGGAGGAAGAGGAAAAAATGGTTGACCTAACCCGAGGCTGCTAATCCCGCTAACAATCAAGCTCGTTCTCGCGTCTTGTTATAATATACTTGTTATTATTATGTCGGCCGCGGGAGTCATCATCGTGATTTGAGAGCTTAACCTAGGCCAACTTATTTGTGATGCGGGAGATCGTCATCGCGGCTCGGTTGGAAAGTGTGTTGTCTCGAGAAGAGAGGAGATGTGGCGATGTCCGCCGTGGTGCCATTAGCGTGAGATCTGACGTAACGTCGCTCTTTGGGACCGATCGATGTCTCATCGGCCGCGTAATGACTGTGTAGCCGTGGACCCGCAGTATGTATTAGCATTCTCGAATAAATAATGAACAGCCAATCGGACGGTCCAGCAGCGAGGGGTACCGTTAAACAACAAAAGCGTGACCCTTGACCTTTGGGTCTACGCCAGCCGTGGAAGGAAGTGGTAACCGTGTTGCATCCAATTGCACCGACCCGAAAAGGTGAAAGGTTAAAATATGAATTCGTAATAGGAAAACGCGAGAACAAAGATGATAGGCAAAACCGGGTCGGCCAATTATTTTCGTCCCGAGTAAGAACGCGATCATTTTCGCGGCCTCTCGTGAACCAAATGTCAGCGCCAATCAGACCAATTCCGCTGAGTCAAAGCTCAGCTGCGGATACCCGCTTAACGAGATCCGAGCTTTCGCCTGGCTTTCACTTTTGCAATTTATTCTTATTATTGAATATCAAAAAGTCACCCCCTTCTTTGTCTCGCTACTTCGTAACATTTTCTCTGACAAATGTGGGCTCGTTCAAGGTGCCCGGAGAATAAAAATTCGTACGACTTTTCAACGTTGATTGAACGAAATCTTGCGCATTCATATATACACAATCATGCGTTATTTCAACAACGAAAAACCATAATTATGACGACACTTTTTCATATTTATATTGATGATGTTTTAGTTTTGTAATTTTTTTCCATCGGGATTTTGAAATTCAATTCAGTGAAATCAAATTAAAATTGTTGTTTCAAATTCATGTTTGTAAATGTTCGGCAAATTTAAGAATGTTAATTGAACATTTTGATTTTTTTAATTTCACCGTCTTTTAATTGATGGGATGTTAAACAGTATTTGTAAAATTACGAGATTGCGAAAAAGTGTAATATTTAACACTGGATGATTTTTTTTTTTTGAAATTTTATTTTTTATGACACGTTTGTATCGACGTCGATAAGGAAGATCCTGTAAATTATACAGTGGGTGTACCTAGTGGCTCCGCGCTGCGGTAACGGCCAGAAGTCGGGATGACCTTTGCAAGGTTACTGAGTCCAAACCATTACCTACCTACTTACCTACCTAACAATCAACCCTTCCATTTTTCACGCAAAAGGGTCAAATTTGATGAAGTCAAATTAGGTTTATTAAGCTCGAACCACCGAATCATTAAAATATCTCTCTCAGCGCCGACGAAATTGAAATGCGAACTCGCATGTGGCAGATTCCGAGAATGAAACCTTTTCTCCCGGTAATAGGTACAGCTTCAATTTTGATTTTTATCACGATTGATAGTCTGCGGTGCAGGGGTGAAATTTCCGTGCCGAGAAAAAGTGTAAAAAAGGAGAGCGAATGAGAGAGAGAGAGGGAGAGGGACGGAGGGAACGCGAAAGAGAGAAGGAGAGAGAGAGAAAGAAAAAATTTAAGGAGATTGCAAAAGAAAAGTCCACGTCAATTAGCAGCGTACGATCTAATATCTGTAACGTTAATGGCGGCTGCAAAACAATGACGATATAAATTTTCGTAACATTATTTTTGACTTTTCATCGTGAGGCAGATCTCGAGATGCGATCGGGCCCGCGCCGGCCTTTTTGTATCGCCAGATTACCATCTGGCGAACTTGTAGGCATTTAAATCATATTTGATGGTCGCGGTAGCGTTTTCCGAGCTGCGCCTTACGTCATACCGTAGATTGTATTATCTTTCTGTACATTCTGATACATTACGTTTTATACTGCAAAAAAGAACTGCAACCGAAGTAAGTTTTCTAGGTACTGCAAATAAAAAATCTCAAAGATGACATAAGTCTCCACGTTGTATGTTCGGAGGACTCTTTTTACTATAAACCGATGTACGAAAATTTTTTTTGTTTTGTACAAAAAGAATTGTTACCATTTATATATTCAATGAACAATGTTATATCACTGGCCGAGTGATTATTGCTGCCAAGGGTATAAAATACCAAATATGGCTGGATGATAAAGCACCCGCCAAACTGTGTTGGCTTTTGCCGCTTCCAAGTCGTAATCTGCTCTCTCAAGATGGGGACTATCTTTCTTTAAGCGTCCTGAAGCTTCTTTTAACCCCATTATTAAATCTCGAGACAATGTTAGCACTGCTATCGAGATCGAAAAGTTTATCTGAAAATGATTTGATGCTGTTATGTAAAACGATACCGTCTGATCGGGATTAATCACATTATGTATATCCCCGATTTTATTGAAGGATCTTCAAACTTTATAACCCGACCGAGAATTTAAATTCTTTTATAAGCTAATTCAAATCTGACTAGCCCAAATATCAATTTCTTGAATGGAAATTGATATTTGTTCGACCTTTTTTTTTTCTATCGTATCGGTAGATTTGTATGAGGAAATGTAAAAGTTTGAACGCCGTAGTTACAATTACAATTTGTAGTCTGCGAAACTGAAATGTTATTGATGCTCGGCATCGATGGTCGAAGCTGCTGGTGAACGCGCCCAAAGGGTCGCAGTCTTATTTCAGTTTCTACTCAGATTCTGGGTCACCTTTCGGTGTCAAATTCAGACTCGCTCAGCATTCATTGTATACGAAATTGTATTCCCGCTGCACTGCAGTTTATCACCTCATACAATTTCTTATCAGGTTACTCGAAAAAATTATATCAGATTTTGATGATCAGACCGACAAACCCGTGCGTTCGGGCGAAATAAAAAAGTTGACTTTACGATGCCGAGCGAGCTGCAAATTCCACCGTTTGATTAGTTCCAATTGGAGTAGGCCGACAGAAAACCTTTTCCAACCCTTCAAATGTCAAACTTGTTCTCTACTTTAAACTTCTTTGTAACTTTTTTTTCATTCTCTTCTAACTCATTGTTTTTCTGTTTCTCATGTTGCCATATACGGTACACTTTATGTTACACCAGTGGAAACAACTTGTAACTGTTGAATAACAATATTAACTTTTTAAAATGTTTATTGAAATTGAATTTGGTTGGACTAATTTTTGGTTCCTTGTATTTCAGAAGTGGGAAATCGTCAGAGGTGCAGGAAGAGGGTACCGGAAGTGGCGGAGGAGGATTCGGCAAGTGGTTACGCGAGCATCTGGGAGGTGCGATGGGTTCGAAGACGTCGACGCAAAGTTCGTCAGCGGTGTGCCGGAGTCAGAGCGAAAAGTACGTGGCGCGTCCGGCGCACGCGACCCAGAACGTTTACTGCAGTCTGCCCCGGGAACACGGGAACGCGCGGCATTACCGCAACTGCGAGCCGATGGGGCATCATCGTGACAAAAGCGTACCGTTTCTCGCCCGCGGCGTGCCGGTGTACTCGAGCGAGGGCAAGGGCTCGAAATCGCGCAACCGAGAGCGACGCAGACACTCGATGAACGAGCCGCACAGTCGACGAAGAAGGTGAGTCAGCTTGGACCCAAAATGAACCGACAAAAAGCGGGCAAAAAAGCGAGGAATCGAAGGAGAGAAAAATGTTGACGAAAATCGGATAAAGATGCGGGATTGAGCGAAAGCGCGAGACCAAGACAAATGGCAAGGTGCGCTGGAGCCTTTCGTTCTGCGAAACGCGAGCTAAATATAACCGCACGCAGATGGAAATAGGTTGACCCTCCTCCCACGCGGCTATCGAGGTCGAGATCCTGCACGGCTACGGTTTCTTCGTAAAAAGAGAGAGGCCCGGTGAACGGGAAAAATCCCCAAAACTCGATCCGAGAGGCAAATTTGTGTCAATGCGCTTGCAGAAGCTGGACGATAAATTCCTCGCTCAGATGGGCGTCGTTACAATCAAAAGAGAAAAAAAGCAGGACGATCGTTTTTGGCCCCATTTCGATCTGTCCGCGTGACATAATCGAGGGGATCTTTTTTTGTCTTGGTTTTTTTTTTTTATAATGGCTCCTGTTTCGAAGCTCAATCTATTTGCATGCCTCTAATATTAAGAGCCCGGAGCGTGTGTTAATCCTAAGAGAGATTTTCTCGATCGTCCTTTTTTTCCGTCTCGTGTGTCTCCCAGAACCGGCGTATTATCTCAACTTAATGTACTCCCTCTTTGCATTCCCGTTCCGAGCAAATTAATGTCATATCTCTCATCCGTCTGCTCTTTTCTTTGCCATTCGACTTGCTCGCCCCGAGATCCTTATATTTATAACTCCTTCCTCATCCTTCCTTTGGACTTTTTATTCTGCGGCCTCTTAATTCTTACCTCTTCTTCTCATTCGAGCGTTATGTCAGACGCCTTCAGGATCTTGATCGAGCTCTCGAAGTCAGGTCGAAACACCCATTCAATAGGCTCGACCTTGGTCTTCCGATTGACGTTGTTTTTTTATATATATATTCTTCCTCTTCTTTTCGCTCAATTGTTAAATCGATTCTGTATGACGAGATTTCAAAATAAGATCCGATTCATTTCATCCAACGAGACTTTTCATATTGTGTATGACTACGCTCAGATGCACTCGCTCGATTCAATTGTTATGATTTTGTTTTGAAATCTAATGGCATGACTTTGAACCCCCCTTACATAAGTGCATCTTCAACGTGTCGTTATCGAATCCTTTTCTTTCTTTTTTTCCTTTTCTTTTTCTCTTCGCCGTTCAAAGGGACTTTTTAAATTACTCCTCATGGGATGGTTGTTTCCGTTTTGTCTCGATAGAATTTCAAACAAATTTCAGTATCAAATATGTATTTCTCTACATTTTTGAAATTCTATTATTCATATAAAAATTTTTGTTATTTCTGGCAGGAAAATTAATTCGAGATCTTCTGAATCAATTTCCTAAGACTTTTTTTAAAAATGTTAGTTGTAACATTTCCAATTTTAATGCAACTGTTAAAATTCATTCTTTCAGGCTAAATTGTAGAACTATTTAATAATTTGGTTGCTTGATAAAATTGCCACCCAGAAAAATGGTCTTTGTTTGAGTTTGGATTTCTAGTAAATGTTCGTTTTCAATTTAAACATTTGAATTTATTTCTCGGAGTTGGGTTTGATATTGCAAAAAGAAAAGTTATAAATTGGTATTATATTCCTCGCAATGATTCATAGTAGATAAGAATGCGTGATTCTTTTTGCAAAGAGTCGAAGCGTGTTAACGGATGAAAATGTGCGAAATCGCATTGACCGGGCAAGGTATTCTCTGGATTAATGACAGTGACATTACATTCTGATGGTAGTCGGGATCTTGTTCTCCGTCTCGCTTTACGTGCGGGCCAGCAAGAGAGGAGGCGAAGAGAAGAGGCTGCTGTGTGACTCCGAGTTGGCAGGTAGGTACGGGTGACAGAGCGGCGAGGAAAGGGAGTGCGAGAGCGAGCGGCCAGGTAGGTAAGCAGCTCGACGGAGGCAGTGGTAACGCGAGCCGGGAACAATGACCTCTGTTCGGACGCACGTCCTTGACGGTACCACCAATACCATCGAAGATGACGCCGTTTATGCAACCTTCGTTACAATTGACACTAATATCGCCGAGGTTTTCGTCTCGCTCCACGACCGGCTCCCTCGGTTAACCGATCGCGACGGCAAATCAACAACCGGAAAAAGAATCCCCCATTTTTTTTTTTTTTCAGTTCCATTTTTTTTCCTCCCCCCTCCCTCCGTTTACCCTTCTTCCAACTGTTCCTTTTTTTTTCATCCTTGCTCCTTTCCGCCTTTTGCTTTTGTTTTCGCCAGATCTGGCAGGCTGACTTTTTAATTATGACCAACTCGTTCCGCGCGATAAAAAATTGTTATAATTAAGAATGCTGCATTGTCCGCATTGTCAAAGAACCTTTCGCCTTGATCCGCAATGGTTTTTTGTTTTTTTTTTCTATTCGCTTGTTTTCTGTTATTTATCGGTGGTGGTTTGTTTGTTTGTTTGTTTGTTTTTTCAGAAAATCTTTCTTCTCTGGTTTGATAACAATTTGTCTGGTGATGCATACAATGTTGTTGTTCTTTTTTTCTGGTGTTTTTCTTTTCTGGTTGAAAAGTTCTTGAAGGTGAGATAACTTTTGTTTGGCCTGGCAATGGCACCGTTTGGACGGATATAAAAGCGAAGTCACCCTGAGTGAGAGAAAAAAAATGAAAGTAAGAAAGGAACGGTCCACCCCGTGGTAAATGCAAACGCAGAGATCCTTGAACCCAGGGGAATGCAATGTTGGCAACCCACGCGGCCTCAAGTATCCTACTCTTCCTTTTCATATGTCCGATCTAATCCCCGCAGGGGCATATATGTACGTAGCATACGCATGCGCGGTCATCGATCGGGCCCTTTCCCATTGAACCCTAACCTTACCGATCTTCACTGATTCGACTCGCTTTGCTCGTTAATTTGAAATTTCATCCCTCTCGATGCACAATTTTTTATCTCCATTCAGCAGCGCCATTTGAATACGAAACAAGTCGCCAGTCGCTCTTTGTTTTAATTTCGATGTCAACATTCGTTTCAACATTTTTCAACCATTTTTTTCAACCTTTCTTGACATAACAAACATTCACTCATTTATATGCTACATATATGCAACCATATATACAAACACTTTCAACAACTTTTTGTCAACATTTCAAATTTTTAGATAAAATTTCCATATGTGCTTGTTTATATATTGTCTTAATCTAATAATTGAATTGACAAAATAAAAAAAGTGCTACATTTTGAATAAGATTATCTTTTTTTTTTTTTTTTTTTTGAATGTTTAGAATATTTTTTGGAAATTCGTAATTTATTCAAATTACGATATCTGGTAGATCTGTTAATTGTCCGTTTCAACGATTTCCTTCATCTAATGTGGTCTGTCGATGTAACATTTCATCAGAATTTCACTCTCGGTGAAAAGCGAAAATCTGCAATCTCGTTTTTCCCAAGCGAAACGAAAATTAATTACATTCTAATTTCGGATGAATGTTTTCGATTACAATCGTCCCGGGGGTTTTTGCGACGCACATTTTATTAGTCCATGCCATTTCGAAGTTTCTGGCTGAGAAGTTAATTTCCCCTCTTGGGGAAAACATATTGCAACGCCAACATTTATGGCGAATATTCATGATTAACCCATTTAGTCCGGTGATGACTTTTGTTTATGATGAAAATTCATTTGCAATTTAAGATTATTTTTATATGGTTCTTCAGTTATTGACCTTTAGGAAATTTAATTTTTTTACTTAAATTTAACATTTTAGAAAACAACAAACAATTAAATAAAATACACACATCACTATTCAATTTTTTTATTTCTACTACTCATATTGTTATTTCTAATAGAAATAATTGTCTATTGATTTCAAATTTGTTGTGTCAACATTTTTGATTGATCAACATTTTCCTTATAAGAAGAAGAAAAAAAAAGAAGGAATTAAGAGTCTTAATCCGTCGAGCTGAAAGGAAATGTCAGTGCAAAACATAGAAAATCCTCCCCCATCTTGTTGCAAAACACGAAATCACTTGCTCAACGTCCCGAGAGGCTTCAATGAAAGGTGACAAAGGAGAGCTATTTAGAATCGAAACAAAACGCGTGCGTGACGTGATTGATTTTAATCCACTCGGCGGTTTTGGAATTGTGCAAGCCGGCTCGAGAGCCGAGGCAAGGCAAAAAAATGGTCACCGAAAAGTAACACAAAAGTACGTGGAATAAAAGAAAGTGTGCACATCGGGGGAAACAAAAAGATCAGCGCGAGAGAGACATTGCGGACTTGGTGTTTTCGTAACCGAGTTCTTATTGATCTCGGACGCATCGAGTACCAAACGAAAAAAAAAAAAAAAAAAAGAAAATACAAAACAGAAAAGAAAAGGATGAAAAAAAACAAGATCGAGGGGAGAAAAAAAAAGGAAACCTGGTCAAAGACACGATGACAAATCGAGCGTGAAAGAGTCGCACGCCGCGTGGGTGTCGGGACACGTAACCGTAACATTCGAGTGTCATTAACATACGCGGGATCGGGTCGCGAGTGGGCGGACGTGCGGCCAAATGAGGTGTAAGCGAAATTTGTCTATGCGGACGATTATATTGTCACGCTTCGGGTCGTTGCGAAATAATCGCCCGCCGGTTTCGTAAACAATGTGCGCCGCGGCTGAGATGCTCAATTGCTGGAAGCCAAACAAAAACAATGATTACAACGAAACGCGCGCGGCGCGAGAGAAAGAGAGGCGTACAAAAGATTATCTACGTAAACATAAATTTGCATTTTAATGCCGTCCTTCGTGAGTTATTGGCAAAGATGAAAAACAAAGATTTGCTTGTCGGTAATTTTTTTTCTCCTTTTTTTCGTTCTAACTGGCCATGGAAAACGGGAGGGTGGGGGGTAGAAAAAGCGTTGATTTCGCACTTTCTTCTGGAACGGGGAAAAAATGAGGATTTAATTATGGAAAAGTAAAAGTGCGACCGGCACAGGCTCTTCGACGATAACAAAAGGCACAAAAGGGCCGGACAAATCCGGCCCCCGGTCGGATCGACAATGTTACTTTCCACCACGCAGTCCTATATAAGGATAATATCGTGGTTTATTGAAAAAGGAAGGAACAAAAATCAGGGACCCAAAAAAGCAGATCAGGGGTCGAGAGAGCCAATCTTACAAAAATCGGTTCGGGTTCTGCTGCGCGCTTTCCTGTCCGCAGATTGACCGCAGATTCCTGGACGAGCTTAGATGAAAGCGAAAATTAAAATAAAAAATTCGCATGAAACAAAAAATTGATAGCAAAAAGTGAATGAAAAAATTGATGATGAAGAAAAATATGAGAATAAAAATTAGGGATAAAAAGTGAGGATGAAGAATAAGGATTTGCAATTTTTGTTTGTGATTTGTTTGTTCATTTGGTTATAGGGATTCAAAAATTATCCAATTAGGTGCGAAATTGTTGAAGTGAAAAAAAGTGGAGGGGGGAGGGGTTTAGGAGACCTGAAATTCTCAGGGTTTTATAAACGGGATAAATAAAGACTCGAAAATTCTTAACAAGAAACCCGTGAGAGAATTTTCAAATACTTCTTGGCCGAGCAAAAATGTGTTGGAAAACACATTAGGCAGTTTGAAGATACGTGAAAAACACAGTACGGTAATAGCTAGAATGGCGCGAATATTTCCGGTTCCGCATAAGGAGAAATCGTGATAAGCATTCGGTTAAGCGGTATTTGAACATTTAATCGAGCATACCATAAAAGAGTTCGCTTACGC
Source organism: Trissolcus basalis (assembly GCA_025266255.1). Lineage (NCBI taxonomy): Eukaryota > Metazoa > Arthropoda > Insecta > Hymenoptera > Scelionidae > Trissolcus > Trissolcus basalis. The sequence goes on from JAAMPD010000249.1 coordinate 29,880, forward strand.
TCTTGTCTTTGACATTAATGATTATGTTTTAAAATTATATAAGCCGCATCGAACAGCGACAGGGGGAAAAAAATGAAATTAAACTTTTAATTTCAACTCGGAACGTACACTTTTCATCCTAAATATATTTTCATATCGGACTCTTTATCTTCACGTTTTTTTTTCTCCCGTTGTCTTTTGTTCTCATTGTTTGTACATTTTGACTTTTTTGTTCCAGAGTTTTTGGAAATCGTTATGAAAAATGAAAATTAAAATAATAAAACAGGTCAGCGACTTGTTTTAACAACTTTTTTTTTCAGAAAATCAGTTAATGTCGGTAACCTTTTTTTCTTGGATTTTATCTTTTACCTTGAATTTCAATTTAACGACAAACAAACTCATTGAAGAATAAAACTTTTGCCATTTCTGAAAATTCTTATACTACAAAAATCGGCAGACTGTCAACTTTTTATCAGTTGTGTTTTTTCAAGTACAAAATTATTCATGAACCAAACTTTTACCACCATAATGATATTGTAAGTACCAACAATGTATCGAAGGATCGGTAAATATCGGTAAATTTCAAGAAAAATTTGGTATCGACCTTTAATTTTAATCTCGTGAAAAAAAACAAGCTCATTTAAGTATCAAACTGATACCATATTCTAAATGATCGGCAAGGAAAATCAGCAGAAACCGTTAAAAATCGGTAATAATCGGTAACTAGTCTTTACAGCAACCCGCAAAACCAATAGAATAATTGAACCCTCGGTAAATCATCTTGTTGCTACCAGCTTAACGAACGATTTAAAAAAAATCGGTAAAGATCGGTAACTAGAATCAATTGAATAATTATATTTCTCCGAAAACAAAAGAAATTATTAAATCAATCCCTGGTACTTTTGAAGAAGGAATTATTTAAAAAATATGAGATCGGTAACTAATCGGTACAAGTCGCCAAAAACCAACAGAATAATTTGGCCCGCGGTGACGTCGGGGACCAGGTAAGACGGGAGGGGAGGGCATCTCTCGTTGTTAGAGCAGCCTGGTCCCGCCGATTGCAGTGCAGCTTACATTCCACGACTTCGGGCGTTCTCGGGGTCGCACGCGCGCGTTCGCCGACGTTCGTGCGGCGATCGGGTCCTACCACGCGCGACCTTCGTAACAGCTCGGGCAGCCTCGCGGGCGATCGTCGGCGCTCGGGAGCGCCACTCGGCGTCTCGATTGGTCGGCTGACTATCCAGTTGCGGTGCGGTGCTCGGTCGAGGCGGCAAGCGCTCGGACCTTTCAATCGGGCGGAAAATGACGCGTCCGAAACGAGCCCCCGAGTAGGCAACAAAATTGTAGTGATAACCGCGCGATTTGTGTCCGATGGCCGCGCGATCTACGAATGATTGCGAAGCCAAACTCATGTGCTGGTGATTCTAATGTGTCAGAGCCCTGGATTTTTTGCTCACGAGTGCTCGAACGGTGCGAAATCAACAGGTGTCATATAACAAACTAAGGTACAAGATTCAAATTCTTGTAACGAATCTCCAAGAAACATAAAAAAAAATTTGAAAAACAATGTTTTTGTTCAAGTGTCTGTTTTGGTTCTGTTGATCTTATTGTTTTGTTCAAATCTGGTCCACGTTTTTGGGATTGCAATAATTTTTAAAGTCTCGTTTGATCAGGTGGATGGAGTTTAGCAAAGGGGTGCAGGTTCAGACTTGCACCTTGCCTAGCAGGTGGTTGGAGAAAAAAAGTGATCAGGCGGCTAGGAAGATTTTCTTATGAGTCTGGCGCGGTATCACAAAGTGGCGAGGTTTGCAGGTTGATTGAGCTCGGATTAAAATGCCAGGCCAATTTTCATCATTCGAATTAGCGACATTACATTGCCAACGGGACGGTCGTGTGTTTCTCACGCCTTAGGCATCGGTACCAAGTGCATGGAAAACTTGCCCTGCTACTTGAAAAGCATGAAAGGAAGACTTGTGCGGGAAGTTCTGCGACGTTCCAGACTCAGTTCCAAATAAGCTTTTGGTATTCGATAAAACATTCACCTGTAGACGGAAAACAAAGTCGGTGTAAAATCGGATTAAACCAAATCTGTCAAATGACAGAAACTAAAAAGTTTCAAAACATTTTTGGTGGTCCAAAATACGACGAAATAAAACTAAAAAAGTTAGTTGACTGAAAAATACATTTTTGTAAATTTGTGAGAATTTTGAAAATGAGTTTGAATAAAGTTTTGAAATTAGTGAAACCAAAAAAAGGAAGGTTTTTGAATGATGTGGTTCAAGTTTGATAAGTTGGAAATATGCTTGGTTTTTAAATGTTAGATAAAAATAAGTTTTTAAGATGACAAGAAAAAAGGGGTGACACAAAAGACAAAAGCATGTGCATTTTGATAGAAAACCATGTAACTCTGATACATAACTCGATTAAATAAACAGCCTCTGTAATCAAACAGACAATGAACATTATGGAAAAGTATGATTACCGAATAACTTGCTCTCGCAGCGTAGTTCCTCGTTCGTTGAATGGGGAGAAAAATGTGAAAATTCCGTTCATTCTCCTGCGACTTTGTCCATTACGTAAAAATAGCGCGTTTCCTTTGGTTATGATTCGTCCAACGTGAAAGCACAAATTGTCGCGTGAAAAAAGTCGCACAAGTCAATTGATCCCTGTAACAAAAGGCAATAAAATCAAAATTAAAATACAATAACCAAAAAGAAAAAAAAACAAACAAACAAAAAAGTAACTTAAAAATAGAAAATAGAAAAGTAAATAAAAAGTAAACAAAAAATGTTCATGAAAAATTGATGGGGGGGGGGGGGGGGGGACAAAAAATGAGATCCGCAACAAAGATGAATCAGACTATAAATATATGTTGATTAGTCGTTCAATTTTTTTCTCCCTCACAAATTCTCAGTTGGACTATAAAACGAACTGTTTAGAGAGTTATTAAGTTTATTTTACGAGGTGTCTCTTTTTTCCATTTTTTTTCCACGATCGCTTTTCAAAGGCCCTAAAAGTCGCGCGCATCGTAATTGCGCGATTGTGTAATCAATTTCCAGGAATGTGCGATTAAATGCTGATAAGACGAGCGTCAGCTTTGAAGTGCAAGCCGGTTAGTTTTACGAGGTCCGTTCTTGATTCGTGCCCCCCCCCCCCGAACTTGGTAGGGTACCCTCTTTATAATTGTGAATATCACGAATTCGCGAGCACTGCGTGCCGGCAAATTGACCGCGACGCGTACCGTTAGAGCTCGGTTGTTTCGGAATTTTCTCACACTCTCGAACATGAGCCTTGAAGGGCGATGCTGTTTTCCAAGACGCTCGCATTGTCTTGCTAAACTTTCTACTTAAAGGTCTCTTTTTTTTTTTTCTTCTTCTTCTTATTTTCGCTTGCGCGCAACGTCGATCCAGAAATCCCGCCCGACGGCTTTTTCACTTTCGTTTTGTGATCTTTATTTATTCGCACAACATAAAGTTTGGCAGTAAATTTTATAACGTGATGATGATCACCCGGGAGGAAAAACTCGTTTCTGCTTTCCAGAAACACACGGACCGTTTCCATTCCTTTCTTTTTTTTTCTCCCTCTGTATCTCTCTCTCACTCTTTTCTCTATTCAGTCCAATAAATTCAGCATTTTAGTGTACGAACGTTTATCAGCAAAACAATTCCGCGAACCGAATCGCTTCCCGATTGGTTCGCTGGATTTTCCGGACCCGCGCCGTTAATCAGGCTGCCGTACTCGAAAAACTGGAACCCGGACTTTTTAGCGTCACGGAGTAACAGTAAAAACCACTTCCGCTTTCATAGCGGGTTTTGATTGAAATGCGCGCATTATGATTGATTTCCACCTCTACCGGTCCTTTCGACTGTTTTGATACCTTTAAAACCGAGAAAACAACGCGACAGCGATCAATTTTCATAGCGGTCTCGTGTCCCCCCCGAAACAAAATCGAACGAGACCCAAAACATTTGTTCGACAGCCTTTTTTCACAAAACTTGAATTTCAACTTTTTCTCATCAACGTACAACCTCATTGTCTTATCATCCCAAATCACAAATTGTCGCCTCGGCTTTTGAACACTCTAAACGTAATTAATCACAACTTTTACCTTGTCAAAACTTTGCGGTGAGAAAAAATCGGTAAATAACGATAAATATCAAAATATAAATATGATTTTTGTTGTAACCTTGAATGTTAATTTGAGGGTCAAAATCAAATATGATGTATTGAATATCAACTTTTTCCGGACAATTTATAGTCATGTTAAGACGAAAAATCGGTAACGATCGGTAAATATTGATCATTTTTGTTGTAACCTTGAATGTTCCGATTTCCGATCAAACCTAATCTGATGGATTGAGACAACTTTTTCTAGACAATTTATAGACGTGTTCTTATGAAAGATCGGTAAAAATCAGTAACGATCGGTTTTATGATTCCTTTCGTTTCATTTTTTTTTTTTTTTTTGTAAAAAACAAAGTGGTAAAAATGTATTTATGAATTTATCCTCCGCTAATTACTGAACAAAGTAGTTAAAAAAATCGGTAAAGATCGGTAACTTGTATAGTCATTATTTAACTTTGGATGTAAAATTTTTAATGGTAGAAGGCGGGTTGGAGTTTTATTTGCATGACATATAAGCGATCTTAATTACCCGATAACTATTACGCCTATAATCTCAGGCATCATCAAACGAAATCTTCACGTACGACGAAGTAAAAGTACAGGTCAAGATCGTTCGGGCGACAAACTCTTGAACCCGACAAGATCGCTCGCGACTTTCAAACGAAACGATGCCTGGAGCGCGGATCTAGATGAGTCATTAGAATTAGTCACGGTTGGGTCGACATGAAAATGCGAATTATTTAGAGCGGCCAAAAATAGGGCCTAATTGAACAGAACAAAAAAAAAAAACAAAAAAAATTTTCAAAAAAAACAAAAAAAGAAACAAAAGGAAAAGAAAGACGTTACGCAATCGCGTGAGATTTTTCGTTTGATTTGCGCGACGTACGTATACACACGCGTCCAACCGATAAATCGGCGTGGCGATGACATTAGTCACGCACCTGATATTGCGCCATCGGGCAGCGCGGGGGAGACAATGCGAGCTCGTGGCTTTTCGCCAGCCGGACAATCTTATGCAAATCCAATCATGTGAAAGTCGTCTCGTGAATTTGACCGATTGAATTGTTCGATCGAATTATATCCCAGCAAATCGGTCCGAATTATTTCGTTATACACCGAGCTGATTATGGACGACAGTTTGATTTGTTGGTGCGCCGTTTTTTTCTCCACTTTCCCGAATAGAAAAGCTCCTCGAAACGATTTGTTTTAAGTGTCTCGGTATACATAAAATTGCAAAAGAATCGGTTGCGTACGGAATTCCGAATCCCCTTTCATCTCTCCTTCAATTTGTTTCGGTTGCGAAAAAAAAATCGGTTTGGGAAATCGCGCTCGTCCGGTTTGATTTTTCGTCATGAAAAATCAAACCAAAACAAAGATGAACGTTTCATCTTTGTTTTGATTTGAAAAAACTTGAAGCGGGACAATACCGTTACCGAAAGTTTATTAAATGAATTTTAAAATTTTCAGACGACCGGGAGATGACGTTGAATGTTTGATGAGCGTTCTTCAGACAAAATTTTCCGTTTCCATTAAAAGTTATATACAAAAAAGAAGAAGAAAAAAAAACCCGGAGCCTCTCGTGATATCTATGAAAACATCTAATTTCATCAGTATCATTTCTATCTTTCAATTTCGATCATTAGCATTTTACACGGTTTCAAAAATCGGTGCTATCTCGAAATCGGTATCCTAAAGTGGCGATAATTTGTTACCGTCCGGTTGCTCCGGCGCGCACAATGAAAAATCATCCGACGAAATTCATTCGAAATGCGTTTATTCTTTTCACCGTTTACAGAACTGGCTCAATCTCTCGGAGCGGCTGTACACTTGACTTCTCCTTAATGCGAAATAAAAAGGCGAACAAAATAAGAGTATAGAGAACAACAAAATAAAATATCCAAGCTAAGCTGGCTTTCAAAAATTCTCAGTTTTCATTCATACCTGGATGAGACGGTCGTGAAAAGTTTTACTCCGACCGGCATTTAAAATTCATCTTTTCATCGTTTCTAAAAAGTGCGATCTTATAATCGCCAATTAATAAACGTTAGCGATGGGTTACTGGTTCGGTATAAAATTTACATTTCAAATGTTACGAAACGTAAACACATACATTTTTCTTATTTTCCTCTCCGTTTCTGAGCGCGTCTCATTAGGCGTGTTATTACGTATAAAATTATTACGGCCGGGGCAATAAAATTCGGTTGGCATATATTTATGCCCCGCTTCAATATGTATGGCATTTATATAAAGTTTAGTCATACCGGTGTCATTGTACAGGCGGAAAAGTGTGGAGTTATTATAACCAGCTTAGTAGCAAATTGCCCATTGACAGTGAGTTATTTCAGTGTTGTTGCTTTGTCGACGCAACGACACTGCCTATTTATGTGTCAAGTTCATTGCTGCGGGCTAATTGACTTTTGACTCGTCACACGCTATTTTAATTTTTCCGCGCGTCACAAGACCATTAATTAAAAAAACCGCTGCGATTAAGAAAACGAAACGAAAGAACAAGAAAATGTGCGAACTTTCTTTTGTAACTCGAGCGGAGGGGTGGGGGGGGGGGGAGGTTAGATGCGAAAAAGTGCGAAGAATTTTTGCGAACAATGGAACCGCCTCTTTGAGAGGAGAGAGATTTAAATACGCGCTCCGATGCTACTTATAATTAGTGCTACTGCTTCGGTAGTTTATTAGCCGGTCAACCTTCGTCGCGCACAATCTGAATAACCCATTTCGCCATTAATATTCCCGTTCGTCGGTGCGCGCAATTGCTTGCGGACAATTTTTAAGAGACAGGAGCATCCTGCGGAAAATCGTCGCACCGAGAATAATTTACCTCTTCCTTTTCTCGAGACAGAAGCAGAACACAACTGATAGGTTGGACAGAAGTAGGTGGCTCGGGATAAGGTCAGCCGTCGACCTCTTTTAATTATTTATTTATCAGGCTTCACTTTGCTGTAACGGACAATAATAAAAATCTTTTTAATAAATGAAAATAACATTCAATTAAAAGTATTTATTTAAATTAGTCTAAATCGTTTTTTTCTGGTCACAAGTTTAATTTGTTTATTGTTTTTTGAATTCATGTTTTACAGGTTTAGATTTCAAGAAAATTGTGTGATTACCTTCTTTTGTTTTTCTTTTTTCTTAATCATATTTATTCATTTTTTTAATTTTATTATTTATAAATATGTTATATATTTATTTATAAAAATTAATTTTGTTCAAGTTTAAGCTTTGAAGGAATTGTAATTTATTATGATGAGTGTGAGTATTTGCAAAAATATAAATTCTATAAATAGAACTGAAGAAGGAAAAAAAAAAGGTTGATCAAATTTCAAACTAGTTTTCAATTATAAGTTAGGCAAATGTATAAAATGAGAGAGAACAAAAAAAGTGTAACCCCAGTGCAAAATACTCGTTCCAAGTACTAATTGTGGGACTCATCGTCGAATCATAAATTCAAATGTTTTCATATCTAACTGTAAAAAATGAAAGTTTTTTTTTTTTGGTTCATAATTTGTCGCGCATTAAAAGCACACGACGATTCGGAGAGAAAATTGTTTCTGACTATAAAGTTTGAGTTGACATCGGAGTTGGTTTCCATTGCGTACGTCCTTGCACTGCGAGACGCGAGTCTGGGCGACTGGTATTATGCACGGGACCGAATGCCGATTGGTGGAAGAGAGACCCGAGCATAATAACGCCTAAGTATGTATATGGTGGAATCCCTCGGATTTTCTTACGGCGGTGACTTTCGTTAAGTCGGCGCGTTGCGCGCGAGACCTTCGCAGAACCTGTTAGTGGTTTAGTGGCAAGATAAAATATTCTATGGAAGTATACACGCGGCGCCAGAGAGGGGGGCAAAAATTGCACGAAACAATTTTATATATACGCTCGTGCGTGTAAAAATGGCCGAATGTCGCGATGAGGCGTCTCGCTTGCGCGCGCGAGCCAACATCGTGATAAAGCGCGAATTACAATCCGATCGATCGCAGAGAGGAGCCGCGCGGGCTTTTATTGAAATCATTTCCGCGAATTTGTGTGAGAAAGCCTAACTGTAAGGCGTCTTTACAGTTACGCTCTGTGCCGATCCCTTTAAAAACTGTGATTACCACTAAGAGGGTGGAATTACTTTACGAGCGATGCAAATTGTCCCGTATTTTCAGTCGCATCAATGGACGCCGGCACACTTTTTTTGCAAATTTTATTTTTCCTTTTTTTTTTTTTTGGGAGGAGGGGGGTGGTTGAATTTGATTTTTTCCGGAACGAAATATACCATTGAGCGCGAATAACGATTTTTTCTGCGACGGATCATCTGTATATGGTTACGTGGCGTGCTTTGCCTTATTCTGTGCGAGATTTGCACGGTGCGCGACTGACGTTATTCCGCGCGTATGTGGCGCATGAATATATGTATACGGCGTATATATTCCGTGCCCTTATACAGAAGGGACAGCGCGTAATCAAGTGTATATATATAAAATATATTATAAGCACTCGGACGATGTTCACAGTCCCAGGCGAACACGCCTTTACGCGCGGTTTACGATGTCAATACATACATATATTCATGCAAGATGCATCCTGGTATGTAAACTTACGATCCCCACGTATGTAGGTGGCTAAGCTTTACATAGGTTACTGGGTACATCGCAAAAACATCCACTTTTCTCGTTTGTTTCCAATCTACCACTTTTTACTTCCATTTTTCATTCGTTTATTCGTTTTGCCCTGCGCCATCTGGTGACGACAAAGCAAACGTGTCGAAAATAAACAAACTTAATTTTTGACGAATTTTTACAACGATTTTTGAAACAAGTTCATGAAATTTGATCAAATATTTAATTATACAAACATTTTCCAACGATTTTGATAGTTTTAATAAGTGCCACCTGGTGGAAAATAATTGAACTGAAAAATTTGTAAATATTAGTTGCTGTGATTCTGTTGTGTTGAACAAAAAAAATTGTATTAAAAGAAATTGATTCTGCTAGCTGGTAAAAAAATTTGGAAATTTGAAATGTTTATGATTTTTAAGTTCGAGATGTTGTCACCAGGTAGGAATGCAGAAGTTCAGCTACTTACAATTTCGATCGTCGTCGATACGAGATATATTGGCTATTTATTCGGTCGGGCTGTTCGTGACGCTTTTATAATTATCGGTTGGAGTTTGATGTGTAACATCTGCGATAGCAATCTTTACGCCTGAATTTTGTTAATTCTCCTCAGGCTTCGCCGCCGCTTTAAAATGAGCCCGACACGACAGTGACCTCATCGTCCGGTAAAGGATATTTTCTGGTATCCAGCACAACGATGCATGCGAGTTACAGCTGTAAATAAAGCACGTGGTGTGACTTACCTTCGTGCACCTCTAAGGCATTTCATACCCTTAGACCCAACAGAAGCCATTCTGAGTCTAACGGGTGTCGTTTCTTTAAATTATTAAATAAAATGTTGTTCATATTTTTTACTTTCAAAAATGCAAGTTAAAATTCTATACAGCAGTGGTTTTTATAAAATAAAATATATCAAAGTATTCTTTAAAATGTTAAGAAAACAACAATTCTTTTTCTTAAATAATTTTCAATATTTGAATTATATTTAATATTTCAAACGGATTTTTAATATTTCATATTTTATTATAACATTGCTTATCTTCAACAGAAAATGAATTAAAAAAAAATGAGATGAATTTATCTTGTAATTTGTGTAAGAATATTTATAAAAATATCAAACCTTGAACATACACACTATGTTGAGTTTGATGTAACTTTATCGTTGTTTTTCATTTTTATTTTTTCTCTTTCTTTGTGTAAGAACTCAGTCTCATTGTCAACTAGATCCAGTAATTAATCAATGAAACGTAAAGTACACTCGCTAATTGCAAGATCTTCACGAGCAAGTTTGATAGGAAATTTTTCGCAAAAACAAGAAACCATTTTTATCATGGCAAAAGATCAGACTAGCAGAATTGCAACTGAATGGCAGCTGCCATTCAATTGGACTGGTCTGTCCTCGCGCACATATATACATTCCGCTTGATTGACTCCCTCGGATGAGGAACGCCGGTAGCGATCCGGTCTGTGGAATGCGTCTGAGATAAATCGATGGCCTATATAGTCCTGCGTGTTGTATATTTATTATTACCTTCGAAATGTTCCACGCAAATTCTGCAACAAAATTATGTTTCTAATTGAGAACAAAAAGAGAAACGGATAAAAGAATTCAAAAAAAAGGAAGTTGAAAAGGGAATGTTCCCTACAACTTCAACTATTTCTGTTGCAAAAAAAACTTTAAAAGTGAAAATTAACAATTTTGTTTCAATAATAAATCGAATAACATTTGTAAATCACTTTTCTTTTTAACGTATGAAATTTTATTATTTGAAAACAAATTGAAAAACAAAAAAAATGAAATTTATTAATAATTTTGGTTAATGATCATGATTGGATTTTGCAATTTGTACCTTTATTTCAGGATGGGACTAATTTTTTTTGAAATTGTTCGGTGAAGAATAAAATGGACAGCGATAAGTGCTTTTTTGTTCGACTCAGGAAATTGCGCAAGGATATTTTTCGAGCTCTCAAGGCCGGAGAAATACGACCGGCAGACGGGATTCGTTCCGCGTAGCCCCGAATCGGCGTTAACTCTGACCCGAAAAAAGTAGGACGCGAGGATTCTTGTCACTTTCGTTAACGCGGATTTTCGTGTCACAAAAGCAGCGCGCGATCGCCTCCACGTGAAAGCGAAAGGTGAGCACCCGATGCTTTTACGCGATAGTGTGGAATTCAATCGACTTTTTTCTCAGTCGACAATAAATATTGCTGCGTGCGATCGTAAATTCTTCTCATTTTCTTTATCACTAGCCGCAAATGAGACAAAGTTGTAGGATTTCAATAACTCAGAAAAAAAAAATTACTGAAAAAAAAAAAATGTGATACTCCAAACAAAATAAAAAATTAAATAACACGAATTTTTGCGTTCAAATATTAAAATAATAAAAGGACGACTATTCGATTTGCTTTGTGCAGTTGGTCTAATGGATAGTTAATATTGGCTGAGCTAAGTTGAGACTTCGTTTTTTGTCTGCGCCGAAAATGTGTGCGGGGCCAGCGGTTCATCGCCTTAGAATGGCACTTAAAAAGTCGCCGGTATGCATTAAAAGTCAAAAAACTGTGCCATCCACAGACAAGGGATTTGCACCTCACAAAAGAATCTAAAACGGCCATCAAATTCTTTCAAAACTTCTCTCTCCCTGTGAATTTAATTTCATCACTTTCCGGGTACGTATTTTTGTAACCGAAATTACATGCTCGGCTAATCAATTTTACAGCACAAATAACTTGAATAGCCCTATTGACAAAAAACTATAATTGACAAGGGAAGAAAGATTACAAAAAAATTTTACTTTCTCTTTGATCTTTGCTGTTTTTTTTATTCAGACGATGAAATGTTTTTGCACAAAATTCGCTTTATAGTTTCTTGTTAACCGGGGAATTAAAATTTCACGGTTATAAATGAAAATTTTGTGTCGGGGAGGTACAAAAAGTTAAAAAAATAGTTGATATTGACATCGCGCGGAGACTGGATCAATGCAAAATCTAGCAGGATGCGGCCAGAGCGGAGGGGCGCGGCGTACACGTCCAAGTGTACAAGAAATGCATGTAGGTACACCGGCAGATACCAGCGGATAGGTCTTTCGCCGCATTGGCGCCATCTCGGCGATTTTTCAGACGAGCGCCAACATTGAACTTTGCCGAGAGCCTGATGGCAGCAGCCGAGCAATATTTTACGCGAAATTTAGCTCGGGCTATCTTATTATACAACTATTTAAATAACCGTGCAAGTTGCCACGCCGTTACATGATGTTGCAAATTTATCGCCCGATTGTTATGCAATTACAATGCCCTGTCCCGCCGGGGCTTTTCTCTGATGCCCCATCTGATGGTCCACTTTCGTTGCCCGCCACTCATTTTTCTCGCTTCATTATGTGCGCGCGAGTGTTTTTCAATCTATAGATATTTTCTGCTTGAGATTTCGCATTTGCCCGAATGCTCTTTCGTCGTAAAAATTCACCAACTCTTGATTGCTATCGTGCCCAAAAGCCTACATCTGGCGGTGAAACTTGGAACTAATTGGATGATGGATTGTCTTTTTTTCCTTTGTTTTCTTAACTTGGTTTCAGTCAATTTCAACGTTTTCTTTAAATTCTGTAAAACAACTTGGCTTTTCAAGATTAGTCGTAAAAATATATTCTTTTATTAAAAAATGTGTTTGTTTAGTTTATTGTAGATGGAGCTGTTTCAAAAAAATGTTACATAGCCATCTAGTGGTGTAACTGAGAACTAAATGGAAGGGGAATTTTTCTTTGTCTTTGTTTTCTTTAACTTCAATTCAACTAATTAAAATTTTTTTTTAAACTTTGCCTCTAAAGATTATCTGAAAACAGCCACATTAATATTCTATAATAAAAGTGTATTTGTTTGTTTTTAATAATACCTGGTTCAAAAAATTTACAGAGCCACCTAGTGACGAATAGAGAAACTTTTGCCAATTTAAATTAATATCGAAACTCCAGATGATATATGTCAACAAACAAAAGATTAGGATGAAAATGAAATATGTTTTTGAAAGTGAAAAAAATGGCATTTCAAGTTGAGAACTACGCGTCTCTGAAATTCGGCGCGGATGCCGCGTTGGTCATGAAGCGAGACAATGTACGGTCTTTCGCTGTGACGGTTGCTTGCACCTGCGCAACTTTACGATCCCTCACATTTTCATAGTTGAAATAACTTTTGCCTCGTGGTATGTGAACTATAAATATAACGCGATGATTTATCGCCCCCGAGGTCGGATCGAATTTTGACCATTTTACGTGTCCGCCTTTCGATTTTGTTGCGCGAATTCCGAGCTGTGACCTACTTCTTTTCCAAATCTGCCCATAAAAATATCGAAGGGTATCAAACGTCGTTTTTTGAATAAAAGATCCAAAGTCTAGGGTTATGCGCAGTCAGTCCAGTCAATTCAGACAAAGAATTCCGAGTTTGATGACCATCCGAACTTTCAATGGCACTTGTTTACAGATGACAATGTCAAAAACATTCTGCTTCCCTCAATAACAACCTCCAGGTGTGAAAGATTCAACTATTTCCATCGCCATTGTAGTTCTAATTCCTACCGTCAGAGGGAGAAAGTCGAAAATGGAAGATAATAGTTCTTAATTTCACAACCAGATGGTCTCAACATTTTTGTTCAAATAACAAGGTTTGCAATTCCAATTTGCATCATCAGGGGAGAAAGTTGCAAATGAACGATAATAGTTCATAATTCCACCACCAGGTGGCTTTTACGTTTGCTTTTCAAGATGGCTCATTCATTTCCGTCATAGTTCAAGTTCTAATTTGTGCCACCAGGGGGTGACAAGACCGGTAGAAGTAAGTTTTGATTTGCCACCGCCAGGTGGCTTTTGAATTAGCTTGAAAACCCATTGAGTATCTATAATGTTCGTTGCATTATTAATAGCACAGATCGATGAAAACTGTCAAATCAATAACAGGCATCGATCGAACGTTGGCGTATGTCAAACGCGTGGCCAGCCGACCGACAATCCGAGCCCATTCAGGCATCTTGCATACTAATTAAAAGCCGTCGTAACTCGAGACGGGTAAAATTTTTGTCCCGGGCATATATATATATTTGTATTTATATATAGCATATACCCCGAGACTCTTATCCCTTGCGCATTCTCCGTGCTTGGCACCGGCTGAATTCTATCAGCTTCGCGCCATCTCTCTCGGGTATATTCAGGTGCGTTAGCATACTTAATTGACTGGAATTGTCACATTTAAATCAGTCTGCATCTGGATATAAATTTCGCTCGCAACACCCACACCGTCAAAATGTATCCGCTCATACATAACCCAACCTGCTGAACGTTGTGAAACTACATTCTCATCTATTTCTTTCTGTCCGATTTTTCTTCTAATTTTTCCCCCCTTTTTTCAATCCGATTGAATTAAAACGCCCAGAAAACAATTTTCAGTTTCATAATAAACATATCAGACGGAAGTTTTATCCGCAAATTTGACGTCATTCTTTCACTTTTATATGGAGATTAATTCTGTGAAATGTTGGTCGAAACGCTTGAAAGAAAGGAAAAAAAAAATCAACCGTCTGACATGAAATTTGCGGAACAAAATTTTCAATTTGAGTATAAATCTATCAGACGGGATTAATAATGTTTTTCTCTTAGCAAATTTGATGTTATTTGTTTCATTTTGCATGGAGATTAATTCAACTGTGAAAAGTGCGGACAAATTTGAAAAAATGTCTTGACGTGAAATTTGCATGAAGATTGCATCAAAGCATAAGGTGTCTCAACTTTGTGAAATTTCTGCGCGCTCAATGTGTTGAATAACTAGAAAAAAAAATGATAATAATAATAATAAAAAATTGGATAGCATGCGAAAAGCGTGTTGGGTAAGGATTGTTTTGTGATAAATGATGATAATAATAAAATTGGATAATAAAAAGTTGTGGCGCTTGGCGTGTACGCATGACATTTACGCGCGAGGAATGATCGTTAGCGATCGGTAATTAACGTGTGTCGATCGCGGGGATAATTTTTCGCGCGCAACGCCTACGTCGTCAAATAAAGCGTGACGTAATTTGTTTAAGCGTCGAATCTCCGGTGCGTTGCGCAAGCAGCGACCGGGGGTGAGGAGATTGACACGCGATCGGTGCAACAAATGACCACGATTTATCGCGTCGCAATCCGCATCGCGATGGCGTAGGTCGACAAACCGCGTGCGCTCTCACGAAGTCAATCTAAGCTCCTCGCCGACATAATGTGGTAACCTCTAACGAATCCGCCGGACTCAGCGCCGTGCATACGTTTCGCCTGCGTTTTATCCGCTCGCTCGGCTGCATACAAATGTTCATATCAATATGCAACCGCGCAACCGGATAATTGGACGTTTAGAGTGCTCGGCTATACTTTAATTATTTGTCAGCGCGCGGTAATTGGTTTGGAATATAAATCCGGCTCGTTTTGTTTTCCGTAAGATGGGAAACATTTTTACTCCCCCCCCCCTCCCTTCCCCTGTGGTAAAATTCGACCGTGAAAAAAAAAGACATTTTTGGTTGTAAAAAATAATTAGACCGACGGATGGAATTTTTCAATCTCTGTTTCAACCTTCGTTGGCATGTCAATTTTTGCACCCATTTTGTTTTTAATTTTAGTTTCGGTTATTCAATTAAATTGAATTTAGTGCAGGTGATGGGAATAAGTTTTCATTTTATTGTTTTTAATGTCACGTCTTGTAAAATTGCGCCGAGAACACGTTCATTTTGCGAAACGTTTACGTTTACTCGAAAGTAATAAACATCTTGTGCAAGACAAGCTCGGCGCGACTTGATGTGTGAATGCCGTGGAAAATTTGAGTTCACCGGGGGGATTTCAACGACTGGACAAGGCATCACTTTTGTATCTCCCGTATACACAAACGATGGCGATAAATATGTTCCGACCGCGAGAGAGTACAAAACGGCAAATGTTATGTAAGATATCATCATTAGTTGTTCGATCGTGTTAGAAACATTTTCCACCTTTTTTTTTCTTCTTTTTGTTTTAACTTTAATCGTGTTGTTTTTTGTTTCCTAACAGCAATAAAGCAATTTAACGTTTTATTATATGTTGATTTGTATTTTGTTGGTTTTCTAGATTGTGGACATTTGAATTTTGCCAGTTGAATATCCAAATGACAAGTTGCCGAAAGTTATTTCAATTGAAGGAACCGGAACTCCGATTACCGAAGTTTCACAAAGTGAAAATGTTGTTTCGTAAGTCAAGGTCGTTTGGAAATCAAGAAGCATGAATTAATAAATTGGTCTCCCATTAATGACACCAATAATGTTGCAATGAAGGTGCAATAAAATGTGTACGCGGTTTGATGGTTCTTTTTTTTTTTTTCGAGTAGTTATAATTTATTGACACAAGATTGTTTTTATAAGACGAAATGGGCGCAGCATTAGGTGCCCGTAGGCACCCTGACAGTTGATGCCTCGATCACGCTTTCAATCTGAGACAGGGCTCAGATGCCGTCGTATTTTCTCGTCGCGTCCCGTTATGCACTATCGCGCTCGCAAGCTCATGCGAACCGCTGAGAGCCGCGTGACAATTCGGACGCACGAACACGACCACTCAACAAATCGTCGCTTTAGGTATACACGTGACCGATAAAACTTCGGCCTCATTGCTTCGAGTCATGGAGGAATTGGAACGAATTTATCATTTTGTACAAATTTTCCACGCTTACAGAGTTGAACAAAAATTTTTTCCATCGTTGTCAGTTATGAATTCAGTTACCAGATGGCGCACATTCCAAAAAAAAATAAATAAATAAAATAACACGATAACAAAAGAATTTGAAAAAAACCGTTATCCTGTCATTGTATTAGTTATGAATTCAGTCACCAGATGGAGCATATTCAAAAAACATAAAAAGACCAATGACCAACAAATTGAAAAAATGATCACCAGGTGGCGCTGTTTAAAAAAATGTGAAAAGACATGACACAAAAGTAACTGTGAGATTTTTGTCAAAACTTTTTGATTGGAGTTAAAATTGGAATACTTTTTTTTTGGTGTTGTATTACAAAACTTGTAAAAAGTTGGCCTTTGTGTGTCGAACGATGAAAAATGCTTTTGAAATCAGGATGATTGAAGTGCTGCCAGGTCTTGACAATGCGCAACTGATTATCAGTTCAAACGTTGTCAATTGCGACGTCATTGTTCTGATGATTCCCGTCTTGAGATTTTGTTGGGACAAAAACTGTGTTACCGTTTTCTTCGGTGGACGTTTCCCCCTCCCCCAACTTACGTCGGGTACAAAAAAGACGGAGTGGGGGACGAGAGGAGGAGAAGAAAAAAGCGGCCCGTGATTAAGATAAGATGAGAGTAATGGCAGTGAAATGACAGATGATATCTGTTTGGGCAACGTGCGAGTACGTGACAGTTGTCGTTTCTTTCGGGCTAACGCTCGAGTGGAGCGCAGACGAGCGCCGATAACCGACCTTGAGGTCGCTTTCGTGCGGCTATCTTTGGCCGTGACGTTATTGGTACCACGACGTTTTTTTTTCTTCCCTCTCTCTCTTTCTCTCTCTTTTTCAGAGATCATCTTTGTATTCATTGGCACATTCAGGCTTAAGCACTTTCATATTCGGCCCGGGCTGGATTTAGTTTTCGCCCGAGTAATTGTAAAATGATGCACGACTTTCAAATGCTCTCGAAACGAGTACCTCTTTTTTTCCTCTCCCTCTACCTCCTCCTCGCCAAACAAACCCAATGATTTCTTTTTCAATCAAAAAATTTCACCTCTCGAAACACTTCTTTTCGATGTCAACAACTCGCTGAAGGTTGCAACTTCCTTCCATGTTATTCGCCCGAGCCAAAACCACAGACATTCTCATCGTATCGGCGATTTCAATTTGTTTCGTGATCCCGTCGGGGTCTTTCAATTGACACCAATTGAAAATTTGGCGTTTCGTAAATTGAGTCGAATTAGACATCGTCTGGGTGTCTCGTGACGTTTCTTCTCCCAGGGTGGAAATTGAAAACAGAACAAAATCATCGAGCGAAAACAAATCAGAAGCCATCGGCAATTAACAGCCAGCTCTCTTCATAAATATCAATGATTTCTAGCAATGACCATTTTTTGTTTTCTGTTATTCTTTTGTGCAGGGGTTTTTCTGTTTATTATTATTATTTTTTTTTTCGTCGTTCAAACATAAACGCGTCTTGAAAGCATCGCGATGAAATGAGCGTAAATAAAACGCGATAGCCGTAAGCGAGTATTAATATTTTTGTCTTCATTGAATTCAGTAACGGTATCGCGTGGCTGAGGATCACGTATGCAAAAGGTATAATTGAATGGCGCTTCTTATGTGGTTCAACAGAACTATCCGTTGTATAATCGCGGTTTATTGCACAAACGATGATTGCTCTCAACGATCTTTCGCACGCAACGATCGGCGTATATTTTATGACGCGCGCCTACGTTCCAGGCGCTGATCAATCGTCGCGAGTAAACACATCGCAATTACGTATAATCTCGGCGCGAACACGTCACCAGACGCGCGGCCAATTTTATGTACCTAAGCTCCCGTTAATTGGATGGCGTTTAATCGTCAACTTCCATTTATCTTCGAACCAACTCAATTAAAACGACAGACCACGTCCAATCCTGAATACTAAAATTTGTTAACCAACATTTGATCATCAACTTTTTAGAACAAACAAACTCTTTGTCTTTTTGTGTCAAGTAAGTTCAATAACTTTCAAGAAAAAAATTTATAGAAAATTCCCAGGTCACTTTTTGTCACAAACTTTTTGCAATTTTGAAATTAAAGTCATTTTGTAACAAAAAGTATTTTTTAACCTTTCTTTGTCTTTACCAATTTGTGAAATTTTCATCATGTTGAAAAATTTGGTGTACAAATTAAAAATGAAATTAAAAATTTTCAATTGATCAACACAATTTCGTTTTGTTATAAAATTTTTGAAAATTTCATCACGAGTGAATTGAATAGTGAAAATTTAAAGTTCAAAAAACTTTGGAATCACTGAAGAAAGTATAATTACCCGAAAAGGTTCGGCTTGATCAAAAAATTCTCTCAAACATATAAACAACTTTTTGTGTTCCATGTTGGGCGCGCAGGCGGCTTTTTTGCAATTAACTTTTGTGCAACGTTTGAAATTAAGTTGAGGTGATTTCGTTCCCAACCTTTGTTCGGTTTTGGAGATGTGTCATCATCCGCGGGTCAATAAGAAAACAATTTCCCAGGCGTGTCTTTCGCAATCGCGGTGCGCGCGGCATGATGAACGCGTTTTTATAACCAAGTAGCAAAATATATGTATATACTTTCACCGGGTGATATTGCGCGTAACGCGATACACGCGGATACGTCCTAAAAAAGACACGCAAACGTCTCAAAAGTCATTTAAGAGCTGATAAATGCGGATAGATAAGGGAGACCGATGGAGCAGACGTGCGGACAAAGATGGAAGCACGAGACGGCTGAAAAGTTGCGACTTTCCCGCGAGGGCCGCGGAGTTTCCTCCTCTGAGATAATGTTTCTTTGTCGCGAGGCCATCGGGTAACGTTTTTTTTTTTCTTTCTTTTTTGTTCAGTTCTTCTGCTCCCTCCCCCGATCGCTCTCAGTAGGTTACCTCGGAATGCGGCAATTATGCAGCCGTTGCGGATCTGCACATACGCAAATTTGGGATGCGAGATTGATCGATTTCCCAGTACGCCTTTACTTCCAAAGAGAAACCGAATTGCGTCATCGCAATTTTAATTACAATTTCAAATCCGACCTTTTTTTCTCTCTCTGTCTGTCTGTCTCTGTCTATCTGTCTTTCTTGGTTTTGAACATTTTTTTTGTGTCACTTTTTTTTCGTTTTCTCAGTTTCAATTTAGTCTAAATTAATAGTCGCTCTAAGTGATTGATTAATGGCGTGCAATTAGACGACATGATTGATCGGTGTGGTAGCTGACAAATTGGGCCAACTCATAATTACATGCAATTTAGCGCGGGGCGTCTTCGGAGGCTTGTGAAACAACGCTGGAAGTCGCGTATGAAATTAGTAAGCGCCGCATTGGTACAAATGGATATTATAAACCGCGGCGTTGCGAAATCGTGGCATTGATTGTTGTTTTATCGATAAAACCGTGAAATGCCAAACAGAACAAAAGTGTAACCTTCGGCAACGGCCGCGCGAGCGAGGCACACCCATGATATAAATTTCTGTACGAGCCGCGGGTGGAAGGAAATTAATGGCCAGTCATCGCAAATCATCAGTTATCACGGACTCGCAACAATAAAACGTCTGATAATTCGCGAGACATCGAATTGATGACAAACGCCAGACCCTTTCATTAATTTATTCATGGCCAATCTAAAAATTACAACTTCACTCGGTCTCCAAATAGAAGTTTATATGGCTATACATGTACAGACCATCTCAACCATATATGTAACCATATAAAACACTTGATAATAAATAAATATTATTCACAATATTCATCAGTAAGAAAACATTAGTGGATCGATATATGTTTCATTTGTGGTTTCATATATGGCATCATGTATGATAATATTGACATATCGTTCATATTAACCATTTATAACATGAACATTATATTTATGATATTTATAATTGAGTAAACTAATTGATATAATAATTGATACATGGTTTCATGTATGTTTATGGTTTTATATATGGAATCATGTATATATTAATTCAAGAATCGTTTAGTATATTTGTGATTTTGTATATATTTGTGAATTTATATATGTGAGTATGTGAATTTTTATATATGGAGTTCTATATAAATTGTTTACTTCTAGATTATGGGCAATAAAAGTCATTGACATCTCAAGTTTCGTGAACTTTGACTTGTTGCACATCACAATTGACCAGATAAGTTCCCAGACACTCGGCGCATATTCAGTTCTCAGTTGTCATCGGTGGTAATCCCGTTGCTCTTAGTCATCCATCGCTCTTCAGTAGTCATCGTTCTTAGTCACTTCTCCTAGTCGCCAGTAGTTCAACTCCAGAGTCTTAGTCATCGCAGGCTGTCAACAATCAAAGGACCTAATCATTTCTTTATTACAAAACTGATGGATTAATCGTACCCAGAAAAAAGAAGACGATCATTACATTATGCAACTCACAAATTTGTTTGCTGTCACTCAAAAAGTCAGACGATCCTCCAAGTCTCTTTCAGTTCAACGTAACAAAACATCTTTTTTTTTTCAAAATCAAAACAACATTTTGATAATGTTCAGACGCAGTCTGAATTTAAGACTCGTCTGAATTCAGGTTGAGATGAGGTTTTTAATTTGGAGAACAGCAGATGTACATGATGATACAAGTTGGTTTTAATTGCATGATTAAGATGAATTATGATTTGACAGAATACTGAATTGTCTTAATTCAAGATATCATGTCTTAATTCAGGTTTCGAAGGGATGGTGAATTGGTGTCAGACGTGGATTGGATGTTGTGACGAATATTTTTGAATAAGATGGAATGTTTTGATATTCAGTGGCGGAATAGCAAAAAAAAAAAGCGAATAAAGAATTGCATGCCGGGCGTATAAATATGTCGGTGCGGACCGCACGCAGCCAACGTCGCCCGCACATAACTCCACGTCAGGGGAACAAGCGTAGCAGTACTATGCGTTAAATCGATAACTGATTGCAATACGCAAATAAACAATCGAACGAGATGCAGTCGTCAAAGTGTGGCGCACTTTCTCCCCGGCCGAAAAGCCCGGGAAGCGCGCGACTTCCGCTTATTTTAACCCACATATCTCATCTGCTCTGCGGAGAACCATCGGAGAGCGCCGAACGGTGAAAATCAGTCGCATTGTTTACATATCAAGCAGCCACGAATAAATGAGCGAGCATTGTGTTTTCGCCGCGGGACATCAAAATCGAAAGTCGACGTTTTCCAATCGTCGATCTTGACGGCCCGGCAACAAACGACACCCGATTTCGATCATTTATTAATCGAACGGCCGAACCACGCCGATCTAATGCGATAACCGCGCCACGATCGGCGAATCCTGATTTATATGCCGCACTTTATTTTTCGTATTCGTTCTGATGCACTTTTTTGTTTTATTTCTTC
Organism: Trissolcus basalis; assembly: GCA_025266255.1. Lineage (NCBI taxonomy): Eukaryota > Metazoa > Arthropoda > Insecta > Hymenoptera > Scelionidae > Trissolcus > Trissolcus basalis. The sequence continues at coordinate 51,682 of JAAMPD010000249.1, forward strand.
TTCGTTTTGCTTCTTATCTTTTGCGTTCTCTTTTTTAATTTCTTTATGTTTCTGATCAACTTATGATAGTATCAAAGTTATGATTATAAGATTTTTTTTAAGTGATTTGAAAATATTCTGTTTTTAAATTTGTAATCATTTTCAGCATGTTGAGACACTTTTTTGAAATTTGTAAATATTAGGGTTTTTGGCCTAATTTATTTAGGACCAATTTGAGTATTCCTTAGCAGAATGAAACACTATAAGAACATTTGATGGATTTTAACATTTTTGCATATATTTCGGTCATGTTCAGCAGGGTTTTAAGGTCATAAAAGTCAGCACCCCCACCCTCCAAAATGAATTAAAAATTGCACTAAAATTTTAGTCTAATTAAGATCCATTGAACCAAAATGGATCCAAGTCCACAAAAACCGAATTTCGTCCAGTTTTGGAAACCGGCAGCCTGCCAATTTTTCTCAGAGCAGATCTCATTATAACAGACAAGTGTACAAAATTTCAAAAGTCGATTCAACTCTCGGAACATTACCAAAAACTAAGTGTAAACTAAGTAAAATTGTAGTATAATTTTTAATTCATTTTGGAGGGGTGGGGGTGCTGACTTTTAGGACCTAAGTCAACGTATTTTTACAACATTTAAAAATTTTGAATTTTCGATCTAGTTTGTTTAGAATTCAACTTATTGAAGTAATCAGAGATGATTTAACATTTAGAGTCCATTTAAGAAGAACATTTTGAAGGATTTTTTAAATTTTGTAAATTTGTCATTTCCAGCATGTCAGTTTGAAAATATTTTTTACATTGAATACATAGAGGGTTTTTGTTAGAATTTATTGAATTTAAAAAAACAAAAAGGATTTGGGAGAGGGGGGGGGGTTCAAATGAGAAGCTCACGCACGAATGAGCGCGCGAATCGGGCGACGCATCATCACGAAACGGCTTTCTACGTGACAGTGCGGCGCGGTTCGTGTGTCACGAGCTTTCGCTTTCTCCGCGCGCGGGAGTTATAGAATCGAACTCTTCTGGTACCGCAGGGCCGACGCGCGTCACGAGCGGCGCGCTTCCGGTTCTCCATTTACTACGGCCAAAGTTCACCAATCATCCGACATGAAAACGCTATCGTATGCATTATATGATGGAAATACGGCTCGCCTTTCAAGACATGTCACGTTTCGTTCGGTTGCCGTGCGCCACGATATCTTTGAGCCGGTCGTTGATACTGCATTGTTCGGAGCTTGCTCGATACGCGACACATAAATCCATGCACTTGAGCCCGCGGTCCCCGACTCGCAAATAATTGACTCGACGTTCGCATGCTTTATGAGAAATTCGAAAATTTGTCATCGGAAAAATGAAAAAAATTTTTTTTTCGTCTCAAAATATTTTTTAACGGTGATTTTTAGTTTCTTCCTCCTGACAATATTTTTTGTTATTAACAATTCAAAATTGACGGCAGTAAATTACAGTTTCTTTTGTTTCGTCGTGTAACTTTTCATTATTAGATAACGTTATTATTTTTATTTGAAAATTTGCTTCGAGTGAGTTCATTTTGTTCACAACAATTTCGGCGTAATTGAAAATTATAATTCTCGACAGCTGTAGAAACGTTCTAATGAGTAACCTTTTTTTCTGCGAAAGAAATATTGTATAACAACACGAACATGATTCCTAATACTTTTTTTTTACATAATCAGCGATTTCTTTCACAAAGTGAATTGCAATTTTTACATTTGATTCAATGATTCATACAATTTCGACATTGACGATTCGCGTGAATGAAATTCACAAACCAGCCGAACATTTTGATTAACATTTTCATACGACTGTAATATCATGATGATTTTTTTTGTTTTGGTATTTAATCTTCAAGCCGAAACGTTACGAGCAAATTATACAAATTGCAAGAAAATGAAACCAACTGCACTTTTTTTTTCGTTCTATAAATGTTGAACTACGAGACAATTGTATGGTAAAACGCAAGAAATATATTGTTTCGTGAGTGAGTGAAAGACGTGGAAAATGAACGAAAAAAAAAACACGAAATAAAATAAAACCGTGATGAATTATGGAAAAGATTATATAGACAGCGTTCTTTTTATTATAAATTAACATAAACTTTCTCGTTGCGTTGAAAATTTATAAATGATACAAGAAATTGTGTAATTGTCTATGGCACGCCATTGGTAACGAGCCATATATCTCACGATTGAGTGTTTTACTTAGTAACAAAAAAATGCGATAAAAGTGCGAACAAATTATTAATTAATTTTACCTTTTTGTTCTGTTTCAGGTGGGTGTTTATTTTACTGCCTCAAAACTTTTCGAGTCGGTGAGTGAGCAATTCTAAGAAAAAAAAAAAAAAACATTTGAAATTTTGAAAGAAGGCTTTTCTAAATAAAAATTACATATGAATATATGTGATATACATTCATCTACTTTTTTTTCTTTTAGTTTCGATAATAATTTTCCATAGCAAATTTCACAACCATATGAAAGATACTTGTAACAACACGTCGACCTAACAATGTTTGTTTGGAGGCGGTTAAAAAAAAGGCGCGTTTGATTTTGTTGATCCTAGGTGAGGGGTCAGTCGGGTCGACAAAAATGTCACCGCGTAAGGAATTCGTCGCCAGATGACGTATAGCCATGCCCACAATTACAAGGCAAAAAGTTAGATAATACATCAACAATAAGCATTGTCGATTATATAATTCTGATCGGCGAAATATAATGATCGGAATAACGATTGCTTACGGTACCGCGCACTAGGTATAGAAAAATGACTAAATTGATAAAATTTACAAGAGTTTATCTCGAGATTATAGACTTAAGGACGATAGTTTAGATCGGCGCTGATACCAGCCGAGCTATTTGTAACGCGGAAAAACTCGGCTGTTGCAAAATGCAGTCATTGTTTTGCTTCACATTTTTAAGCCATCAAAATTTATGATTAACATAATCAAACCAATCAGAAAACAAGTTGACCATTTCGACCTAGAAAAAAAACCCAAGTATTCGAAAGGCGAATCCAGTCGGAAATTGATCGATTACGTAAATTACTGTTTTAACCCCCTTCTGCAACCCAGAATCAACTTTTACGTTCAGTTTTTCAAAATTCTCAAAGTATGAAAAAATAATAACAAACATCTTGAAAAGTTCAACTTGAAAGTTAACTTGTGAAGAATTAATTTATAAAAAAAATATAATAATATGAAAATTAAACGTTTCAAGTAGAAAAATTAAAAAATAAATTTTAAATGTTTAATTAACAAATAGCTTGAATTTTCTGACAAAAAAAAAAAATTGTATACAAGTTTAGATTAATTGAGATCAAATTTCTGACAGGGTTTGATTATTCGCGTTTGAATCTGCATGAAGTGCATTTCGTCAATTTGTAAAAGTAGTCTCGGGTTACAACGCCGTAATGTCTACTGTTTCGCCGTTGAACCGTTACCTAACCTCTATACGCGGGCGCGCACGCACGTCAGATAAGTCAGATCATTCATAATCGACAGCCTCTTTGTTCGTGAGACGATGCTGGGTTAAACGTATTCCACCTCACTTTTTACTCTTCGATCTGAATATTATCTGCCGCGAATCATCCTTTGTTTTCTCATTTTCCTTGTATCCGTTTCGTCCCCATGGGAAGATATCGGAGTGCAATTTATAGCACATGATTTGTCCTCAATGCAAGACGAAAAAGTATACCTTGGACTATGCCAAGCTTTTATTGTTGTGTCCCGAACAGACCTTTGAATTAAAATCGTCTGAATTATTTCAACACTGCAAAATAAAAACAAACATCAAGAAATTATTTTTTCAATTTGAAAAACAAAGACGATATTAGAGGTTGATTTTGTTTACAAAAATATAGTCAAGGTCAAAATTTATAAAAAATATAAATGTAGACTGAATGTAGAAAAAATTTTCAGTGTTATTAAAATTAAAACTAAATTGAAATTTAGTTCAACACTGCAAAATAAAAACAAACATCAAGTAATTTTTTCAAATTGAAAAACAAAAAGGTGATATTGAAGCTTGATTTTATTTACAAAAATATAGTCAACTTCAAAATTTTTTAAAAAAATATATGTAGACTGAAAAAAATTTCCGTGTTATTAAAATTAAAACTAAATTGAAATTTAAACGAGAAGTTTGACGAAAAATGTCCAAATTCTAGCATTTTTTTCTCCTTGTATTTTTTTTTCGTCTTAAATTTTAAATTAGTATTTGGAAAGTTTTTAAAAATAAAAACCAATGAAATTTGACGGTTTTGAAATACAAATACAGAGATGAGAAATCAAAGATTATTCGCATAAATGAGAGACAAGTATCAAAATTGAAACAAAAAAAAAAAAAAAATACAATTTTTGTATTTTTTTTTCGAGTGGAATTTTTTCGTTGAATAAATTTGCTCTTCAGAGAAAGATTGATGGGTGATTAATAAAAATTCAATTTTGACAGAAAAGAAGGTAAAGGAGTAAATGTTAGATGGTAAAAGAGAACAGTTTAGGAATAGAAGGAGAGGAGAAAAATGTTGAGGTTATCTAGAAAGGAGCAAAATAGGTAAACAGAAGAGGCTCATTAATTCAAGAATGTTATCTCCATAAAAATGTCCGAACCTATGATTTAGATTGCCGCGGCTCGAGAAAGAGGAAACATATTGTCCTGCGTATCGTGATATCTGCGTGTTTTGTGATGATTCTGCATAACAAGCTGCGGTACATATACGTGTGACTATACGATTAATTGATTCAGATGTAATTATAAACCGCGGTATCATTGGCGAGCGTTGTTTTTACAAGCTCACGCCATGCAAATCCGCGTTGCAACATAACCTTATTTCTGTTATGATTCTCGATAAATAGTTTCAAAAGTGTGTTAACATCTTGGTAATCGATCTTCAAAACCGTTGCATCAGTGTTTATTTACTTTTCAAAACATTTTTCCCTCCATTTTCGTCTCAGACACTTTCCATCTTTTATTTATCACGGAATAAAACAAAACCACTTTATGAAACCATATATTTTCTATCGCAAAAAGAATTCTTTTCTTTTTGTTCAACTTGAAAAATGTTTTTTTGATTTATTGTTTGTATGATAAAGGAATACAAATTTTGTTACTTCGAAGTAGAAACAATCAACGTGGGAGGTGAAGAAAAAAGGATTTAAAAAAGAATGTTAACTGGCTGGGGAAACAAAAGTTATACTTTGTTGGTAGCAATAAATTTCCAAAAAAGTCATTCCAAAAGCGTTTCAACGATCTCGCACTCTGAAATGTATACGACGTTCCATAAGTCAAGCCGAAGGTCCTGCTCTGATTTCTGTGAGAACGCGTCTTCAACAAACTGGATTTATGAAAGTCGGCGGTTCTAAGCGGTTGTAACGGGTTACGTTTCGAATAATAATGAGATTCGCGGAGGTGACGTTAACCTAGACCCCAGCAGCCCGTAACGATGCGTGGAATTCATCAAACAGAAGAAAGCGAATTTTATGGCTTTTGTTGGTCGACAACAAAAGACAAAACGTGCGAACGATTTCTCTCGCAATTATTCTCGCTGATTTACCGGCTATTTAATTGATCTTAATTAATCACAAAAATGTTGCAGGTCAAAGGTCATTCGCCGGGGTTCAATAATGTACCTCCATACAAAGCCTCCAATCAACCGATTTCAAAATTCAATTTTTTTTTTTTTTTTTTTTTTTATATTGAAAACATTCCTCCCGAAGGAATTGTAATTGTTTTTCTCTGATGGAAATTCAATTTATTCATTTCATAAGTGAAAATAAGTTTTCCTTTCAATTTTCCCTCGGGTTTAGGATCATTGTCTCGGTTCAGGTCGCACCGAATTCTTTTATACCATTTGAGATCGCAATTTTCTTGCGAACAGTTGCGAAATATGGCGTCTGGATAATTAAAACTGTTTCTCAGCTTTTCATTTTCTTTTCCATCTCCGCTTAATGAAGTGGCTTGATTGAACCAGTGTCTTGATCAATCGAGTTTTTGTTCTCACAAGCCGTCACGATTTTCTGGAGTACATCAAGCTACTCATTTCATTAACTCAATCACAATTACGTTTCCCGAGACGTCTCAAGTCGCGTCCCATTCAAATCAAATTTTTTTCTCTCTATCTCATTTAAGAACTGATTTATCCCAGACAAATTTGACAGGGGGGGGAAAAATCTTTAATGTGGGAATGAAAATGAACAAATTGATAAAAGAAGTTTTTGCCAACTCGACGTCGACAATCTCACAAGCTGGACATCGGAGCTTCGGGCAGATGAGTGCGCGTGCGTTTGTACGAAGTCGAAGGCCAGATAACGCGCTGTGTCCTGGCCTTAAATCGGCGCACTTAGCATTACCGTTACCGCCGACGCAGTCGCATCCGAGCCAAGAGAGAGAGCCGCACGCCGGCCTGCATCTTCCGATTGACCCAATAGAAATGGCTCTTATCACGCATGCGCGTGGCGCGCAGATCCATTCGGCAACGCGCGAGAGAGCCTAATTGGAGAGACGTCCCGAGCTTAACAGATGCACTCACGGAATTCCAGGAGCAAAGGTCATCCGCCAACAAACTAGGCTAATGGAATTAGATCCGATACCTCTGCAATTTTATGCGATATAGTTTTGAAAAATACTTTTCAGTTTAAAAATCATCGTCATTTTTATTCTCTCATTTCAAATTGTATATATTATATCATATTATATACTGAACTGTAATTGTAATTTTATAATTTCAATAATTTTTCATACTCATTTAAAATCTGATCTGAATTTTAATAATTTTTGTAAATTTACTTAGACTGTACAGTTCCAGTAAATTGAGATATAAAAATTTTGATTTGAGTTGGAAAGAATTTTTTTTTTCTTTGTGTATATAATGTATAGTCACATTTATATCTTTTTAGTGATGTAAATTCAGCATAAATGCGTTATAATTTATAATTTCTTTTTTGTCCAGGTTGCATCGATTGTGTCGGTGTTTGGAATTGTAAAATTGCAGGAAATTGTTTAGCATTCAATCAGACATGTTCTGAGATCGGCACTTCAGATTGAACGTCTTCATAAAGAAAAAGATCTCGGAGGGGTTATCGTGCCACATTCGCATGCGGTGAATATCCGTCGTCCAAAAAAAAGAACCTACAAGAAATTCTGAAATCGACACGTCGCTTGCCTAATCAAATCGGGACTTTAAATTTTTCGTCGCACAGAATTTACAGCCCGAACCCAAAAATTATTCCGTCTGGAATATCGTCTTATGGTATATAAAGTTATATGAAAATTGGACAACGACCTGGACAGAACAAAAAAAAACGGAATCCAAAAATGATCACACGTTTTGGCGATAAGGAAAAAAAAAGGATACAGGAAGGCAAAAAAATGTTGGCGGTGACCAGTAGCGTGACAATCAATATCATTCTTAAGCTAATCCGTGGGTTCATCGAAACAGTTAGTGTGTGACCGAGAGGATTCGTTGAACCCTGTCCAATCCCGCCGATTAAATCCGACCGATTCGTTTTTTTATGCTCTCTAAATTTGAATAAGTGAAACATTTCACTTTTTTGCAAAAAGTGAAATCCTCGCGCCCAGGAATTAAAACCAATTGGAATTTGCAATCCGGTAATTTGCAACTGCATTAAGAATTAAGATTCTTACCATCCTTGACAAAATCTTTGTTATTCAATGCTAAAAATAGCTTGACAAATAAAAGACAGGAAATGCAGGGAAAAAAGATGATCATTTTTTTTTTTTTTGCATTATTGATCGTTTGTAAAAAGTTAATTTACAACTTTGTCTCTGGTGGGTAGGAAGAGGATAAATTTTGTTCTTCAGCACAATGAATTGTTGATTTTTTTTTTATCAAACAATCGTGAAAGATCTTTTTAAAAAGCGATTTTTATCGTCATGACTAAGCCGATGAATCGGACGGAAGGCGTCGTCATACGTTATGCGCCATTATGAGCGCGCGGGCTAAAAGAACTTGTACTAGGCACCCGGCCTGACGGAACGCGGAACCGCCGCGAACACATGTTGTTACGCGGAATGCCGCCCGGACTTCTTCTTCTTCTTCTTCTCCCTCTTCCGACGCCGGTTTCTTTCCTGCCGATCGGTATCTTTTCCCGCTGCTCCCAGAAACGGACCAAACACGTATGTGCACTTTTTTTCTCTGTCGTTCCGCTCGCTCCGCGAGCACTCGATGTTTTTGAGCTTTTAACGTTTTCTGCCGTTAAGTGTCTGGGCTGAGGATTCGACACGTCCCGTTCGTTTTAAAATTTTGGATTTTGTTTAAACAAGAGCCGACCGAAGAAACGGCGCCTGTTCCAACAGTTCGACTGATTCATCGCGATTATTGTTATTGAAATGCGAAATTTTCGTGTGGGAGTCCAACATCCTGGCCGATCTTGTGTTAACGATCGCAAAAAATTTTGCTCCTACACAGACAAGAGAGAGAGGGGAGAGAAAGAACACGCAGTGGAAAATGCAGCGCAAAAATAACAATCCAAAACTTTCATTCGTTTTTCTGTCAATCCCTAGACTGCAATTTTAACTGTACATCGTGAACACATTTTTAAAAACGAAAAGGAGTTGTAATGTTTTTCTGAAGGCTATAATAATCACCCTCAACATTTCACAAAGTTATATGCCAACTTTTATCCCGGGTAATTATATATGAATCAACAGAATTACAATAATCATTATTATTAATTTATCATAATTACAATTATTTTTTTCTGTACTGAGTACAATTAGATTATTAATTTATGGCAATTTTCGTTCTCTATTAACTGCATGTACGAACGTATATGGCATACATTGTTTCGTTTGTGTTATATATGGGACCACATATATACGATCGTGTTTAAAAATCATGTAAATTTACCATATGTCAGATCATATTTTTTGTCAAACTTTTTATCATATATCGAATAAAAAATATGATGGTATATTAAATTATATATAGAACCTTATATATAATATATTGTATGAGATCATATATAATTGATTATATGTCATATTTTCAGTCAAAGTTTTTATCGTACATGAAATCATATATTGAATCAAATAAGTGATAGTATATTAAATTATATATAGAACTTTATATATAATATCGTGTATGAGATCATATATAAGTGATTATATATCATATATTCGATCAGATTCGTGATTGTATGAGACAATATAATCGATCAGATATGTGATCTTATATTGGATCGTATATAAGATCATATATGTGTGGTATAAACGAACATTTGTATTTTGTTGTCCGATTGGTTATATTGCGAGCGATTGCACAACTCGACGGCGCGGCTAAAATCGAGCTGGGACAAATGAATATTCCGATGCGCTAATTCCCAGCCCCGAGCTCGTTATCGCTTCGTGCTAAACCCGACACGTACACGTCGGATGTTAATGGAGCGAAAGTACAGAACGCCGGATAAGGCGATGCGTGGGCGAGCGCTCGCTCTTCTTGTTTGCCAAAAGGGGACGACGGCTGACCGTGAGAGATTCATTTATTTTTGCTAAATTTTACGTCTCGAAATTCAGGACCCGGGCCGACCGGCCTCCGCTCGCACTTTGATAAACACCCGATTTATCGAACTTTCCATTTTGTTCGGCGATATGCTAATGGCACACACGAACTGCGCCATTGTAATTCTATTTTGGTTGCCTCCTTTTTTTTTTTTACTCTCTTTCTCTCTCTTGTTTTCCTTAAATCACGAAATTTTTCAACCTAAATTAGGTGTTTGCTGATAGTCGATCTTCGGAATATAAAATGCAACATTTACCTTCTGAATAATATATGAGCCAAATGTTTAAATGTTAATTTTTTGATAAAACATTTTCTTCCCAATTTCAGAAGGCGATTTTTCGTCTTCGATAAAAAAATCGGAATGATATTTATGGGGTTATAAATTAGGAAATTTGAAAAAAAAAAATCGTTACATAATTCTCGTTTAGGTGTGTTGTAAATGTAAGAGAGTTTATCATTTTGAAATAAAAATTGTTTATGAAAAAGATTAAATTGGTTGTTGTGAAAATTGCGAGTGGAAAAAATGTGGAGTCACGAGTGGGTTTGCAAACCTCTCGGATACAAATTTCGCGGATCACGAGCTGTCTGCTCGGCGCGAAATGGGGAACGAAAAAGAAGCGCCGGGGTCGAGAAATTGTAACGTCATAATAAAAGAGCGGATGGCCGCGGTAATAAACGTCAGATCGTCCGCGAGGGATCCGTCGATGAAAGTCGCGTTCCCACACCCTGTCGGGCGCATTGGGGAACGAGAGCGCGCTTCGTTAACATGCGCGATACAGTCGTCAATGAATTGATCGGCGAGTGCGATAAAATCGGCCGTGCGGCTAATGCGACGCGAAAACCGCGCGGTGAATTACGAGTGCGCGATAGCGCATCTGCGATCGTAAAAAGGCAGCGCATTAATTGATTGCTTCGCTGGCTCGTGAGCAGCGCGGAAAAAGGCTCACGACGCGCACGCCGGGATGAACGACGACGAACAACAAAAAATTGGAAAAAGGATTGACGGAAGAAAGAGAAAAATCGCCGGCAATTACCGGGCCCCGCGCCGCCGCTCGTTCTTCCTCTTTTTCCAACGAGGGAATGTCGCGAGACCGCGCGCGCAATTACCGCATAGCCAGCGACAAAAATTCGCCGAAGGTCACCGGCGCATTATCCGCCAGGATAACTCAGTTTTTCCCCCGACTTCATTCAGAAAATTGTTTGCACTTATATGGCCTAAGGGACACCGAAAGAATCGCCCGATCCCTTCGATTGATACCAATAACAATCACACAAAGGTGAAATGAAATCTTGAGTATTCTCTGATTGATCGTTTCGAATTATTTTTATACCTCTTTTTTTGTTTTGTTTTGTTTTTTTCTTTTTTTGAGTCGGGTTTTTTTGTGAATGCGTGAAATTTTTAAGACAGTTTTGGTAAATTGGTGAATATCAACGGATATAGGATGTATGTGTGTCATGTATTTTAGAAAATGCATGTACAGGTAATTTTTTCGCCAATTATGGTTATTACAAATATGTGGTTACTGTCAAGATATTTCGAAGAAATTTATGGAGGATTCAGGTGTATATTTTTAAAAAAGAGGAAAAAGATGAATTTTGAAGAATTTTTGCGCATTTTGGTCATTTTAAGTTGAGTAGTGTTTGTTGAAATAATATTTAGTCGAAATTCAAAAATATTAAATTTTTTATAAAATTTCACTGATTAAAATTTTTTAATATGTATTTTGACGAAATTTGAAAATGTTTAATTTTTTTAGAATTCAACATATTTAAGTGTCTCTTATTAGAATAATATCATTTTAAGAGCATTTAGAAGATTTTGAAATTTTCGCAGATTTTGGTCATTTTCAAACTGAGTAGAGTATGTTGGAATATTTTACTAAAATTTGAAAATATTCCATTTTTGACATAATTTTATCAGACTTTGCCTGATTTGATTGATTACAAATTTGTTATCAGAATATATCATTTCGAGAACATTTTGTGGATTTTAAAATTTTTAACAATTTTCTGTCACTTTCTGTTTGGTTTGTAAAAATGTTTTGCTAAAATTCGAAAACTAAATTTTAGGTACATCATATATTGCGTATTAAAAAACCAATTCGGTGTGTAGCTTACTTAAGTCCCACACACTGTATCAGTTCAGTAAACCTTAGTTAATCACCAAATAAAGATAGTTAGAAAGAAATAAATCGACGCATGGCCGTTGATAATTTTTCGTATCAAAATTTTCACGCGCACAAAAAAGGGATACATTTAATTAACGAACGCTAATTAAAACAGCGCAAAAATGTTTAATTGCGTCAAAAGCCCGTTATATGAACGTTTGTGGCGTGATCGCAAAGCTTGTCCGAAGCCGTTGTTTGTCCCACTGGTGACCGCAAGATCTCGGTCGTTAGGAGTTTGAGCTAAACAACGATTAGAGGAAACGTTTAGACGGGAATCACCGTAGCCGATGCTTATCTGCGGCGAAATTTCTTTACGATATTTTGTTGCCGTACAAGCATCGTCGCTCGTTTATGCCGATGAAAAATGGCCGACCGCGTAACATAAACTGGAACACACACGAGCCGTCGCGGTGGATTCCTTTCGCATGTGTTCAATTGCTAATATCGATTTGAGCATAGACGATTGAACGCCGACCCGATGCGATCCGAAGGCTAAAAAGTTCGCGTGCACTCAATTTCTCCCCGGCGCGCTCCCCTCGCTGTTTCAATCAAAATCATCGTTCAGAGCGCAGGATCGAAAAAAAAAGGATCGAACCGGTTAGCTCCGCTGTTCGACAATCGATCTATTCTGAAAAGCTAATTTACACGCCAGATTTATTCACCGGCCGATTTTTCACCTCGGATTAAAAAGTCGACTTTTTCATCCCGTTTAAATTCATGTAAAAACGCGCCAGGCAATGATTTATGACCGATCGCATTTCCTTGATTTTATGTACCGATCATTTAATTAAAGTTTATTCGTTTAATCGAAGACCTTTTACAACGAATCATAAACTGGAACATTACCCTCTTTTCAATTCCCCCCCCCCCTTTTTTTTAAACATAATTCATCTTATAATCATTGTAAATATCTTTTGCAATTTTATATTTTCAAGAAATTTCACTGACAATTTTGAAACTCTGCAAGGAATACTTGAAGATTCGCAAAATTTCTTTTTCTCTAATTCCTTGTTTCTCGGCGAGTTTCTAACTTGACGTGTTGTGGTTTGTTAGTATTTTTATGTACGTTTTCGCTGATTTCGGACGGCGTACGTTTGATTAATCGTTGGCCGATTTTGATGTACGATTTCCAAAAGGCAGCGTTACAACGTCGGAGAGTCGCAGAAACTTGTAAATCTAACCAGACATAGGGAACACACATTTTTGAAGATTTCACACACGAGTATCCTTTGCCCTGATTGCAGTTTAATAGGTCTTGACCCTAACCTTCCCAAGCTGTCATTGAAGACGCGATCGCGGATGTGCAACATCCGCTCCAGCCACTTTCACTAGGGTAAATGATGCGATACTTAGTATTCGTTTTTTCGTCGATGAAAAAACGAAATTGATTCGTGCAATTACGTTTGTTGCGAACAATTTTTTTTCGAATAATTGTTCTTCTTGAGGAGTGGTTATTGCCCAAGTCAGAGAGAGAGAGAGAGAAGGATTGACCCCTTCAGTCAATCAGAGTTTACTTTGTTAATTCCCATCAATAATAATGACGTTTAATTTGTTTTAATGTTTTAAATAACGTTGCACGCGAAAAATATAGAAAATCGTTTTGTGTTCAATTAAATTCATCTCCTATGGTCGTAGAAAATTTCTTTTTCTTTCAATGACAGGAGATGCAAGTAGGGTAAGTGTGACACAGGGGTAATACGTCACGAACGTACTGAAATAACGTCAAATTTGTTATTCAAAATATACTAAAAACAAAAGAACCGAATATTTAATAAATGTTTGTAATTGTAAAATCAGAAGTGTAACTTTTGAATTGTCACATTTACCCCACCTGTCACAGTTACCCGCAATGGTCATGAATAAATATAGTTACAAGACGTTTTGATAGCAGGAGTAAAGTTGTTGCCCGTTGATCATAGTGTAAAATACCGAAATCAATTTTTGTAAACACGTTTTCTTGCATTTGGATTTTTCATCGTGATAAAATTTCAGCGGACAGATATGACGGGCCGACAAGACGGCATTCATGACAGTCTGTCGAGCTGCTTTCACGCACGTCATCTCCGCGCGGAAAATCTATAATTATTGAATCTGTGTCGTGTCTACAATGTAACTTAGGCCTCGGCCGATGGCACGCGGAGAACTTGGAACGTAGCAGTTCGAAACTGAAATTCCAGCGCGGTTATTACGTTTGTTCGCGGTACGCGCACCGGTCAATTAACGTCGGCCCGAAAAGCAATAAGAAATGAAAAGTCGCGTCAACGGGGATAAAAAGCCGCGGCGTTCCTCGGACGATGATGTTTTGCTTTGTCTAGCGAGCCGTGTGGACAGGTGTCTGGCGCGGAAAGCGATATCCGTCGGATTAAGCCTGTCGATTTCGCTCGCGCGAGCGCTTTGTGTCTCACTGGGCAGAGATGCGACGCCAAGGCTCGCAGCCTTGGCCGATGACATCTGCACGACAACGTGGAATGTCGGCCGATAACCGGTCTCTGCCCCGGCGCGGCGCGCAACTTTCGCAGAAAAGTTACCGATTGCGATTTCGCCAGGTTCGTGACCCGCGGTGGCGCACAGTTCGGATCGCGCGATCCCCCATTAACGCCAGCCAGCCTGACAAACACGTTTCGCCAATTTCTATCCGATCGCCCGCGTCCAAACTCGGAAATCGCTATCCTGTCAGCGCCAACATTTTTACTCCGAGCTTTTTCCTCTCCGCCATGAAAATTCCATCGTTACTCTCTTTCTCAAGTTGAAATTTGTACCTCCAGGTGGTTGGGACTCCGGCATTCTTGAATTCCACCGCTTGAACATCATTTTTTCATTCGAAATCGCATGTTCCTTTTGGTTAATATGAAATAAAGTGGTTTTCGTTAAATTTATATCTCTTTCGTTTTTGTTTTCGGCCTTCATTGTGGTTTCACTTGTTTGAACTCGGTGCCGCAAAAGTTATTCTTTTTCCACAACATAACACATTTTGTTGTCATTTTTTTCACCAACATTATGCAAACGCTGAGTCTGCATCTCATTATTTTCAGTGTTCAGCGCACAAAGAAAATGCACGTAACATATGCTCGTATACTTAACGTTCATATATAATTCATTTGACATACATACTGTCCCTCATATATGACCGTATATCCAACAGTCAAAGTTATAACTATAAATACAAATTTTTCATGTTTAGCATCAAATGATATTTGTATATCGATGAGTTAAATTAGCTTTTAGCAATTTTTTTTTTTTTTTGAGTTAGTCAAATCACAATGATTATGCTGATTGAAAGGTGTGTCTTGTGTTTACATGAAACATTGTATAGCACATTATGAGAAACTAAATCGCCCGACTAAATTGAATTTGCGAGTAATTTTCCGACTGAGGAAGAAAATTTTCTAAAAAAAAGAGAGAAAGAAAACAAAAAAGCGAGTATATATATATATACAAGGTCGTTGAATCCGGCAGGGCATATCACGCACAAAAGATGCGCAGACGAGGCGAGTTTATAATTGCGGATAAGTTTTCTCGCGGCGCTCGTTAAGCTCGTCGCTCTCCGTTGTGTTCGTGGCAGCTTGACTCACTCGGCTGAGCACGAATTAAGGATCACGATTAGGCATCTTTCGCGAGACTCGCAGTGAAACTGATGCATAATGCCGCGGCGGAGCGCAAAGCTCCGCCATCCACATATACACACAAAGCCGAGCGATATCTCGGCTGCTGCGCCTGAGCGTGCCGGAAGCCGCTGAACAGTGCGATGCAAATTATTCAATTAACGTCCGGACGAGTCGCGCGAGAATACGTGAGCCAGATAGCGTCTGCGTTATGATTGACGAGGATTGCCTTTCGCGCAAAATGTGTCTTGCTTGTAACGACAAATCGCACTCATCCGCCGAGGTCAACGATGATAACCTAACTTAGAAAGAAAAAAACCAAAAAAAAGATAAAACACATATTTTCGTTAAATTTATTTTATTTATTTATTTATTTATTTTTTTTCGTTTTTTTGAGGGACTGTGCAGAGTTATAAACAAAAACCACAAATTTGTAAATATCTGAATTTATCAATGAAAATTAATTGATTCTCAAAAACTTGACATTTCATATACTTTTAAACGTGACATCTAATTGACCGGAGTGACTCAACTCTAAAACATTTTACCCTGGACTTGGACTCGAATGAAGCGTTGCTCAATTCATGTGACATTAAGGAGAGATGAATTAATGCTAATAACTATTCAAGATTAAGGTCTCCCACTGATTAATGAAAAAAAAGCGACGAAATAGAAAGAAAAACGTTTCTAATCAAATTTCCCATTTTCCATTTTTTTAAGTTTGTTTTTTTTTTTTTTTTTTATTTTTTTTAATTGTAGTTA
>JAAMPD010000249.1:67762-85828 GCA_025266255.1 Trissolcus basalis
AGATATTGTTATTTTCCTACAAGGACAAAAATATATTTTATTTTTTTTATTATTTTTTTATTTATAATATACTTTTTTATTATTTTTATTTTACAAAAATATATTTTATTTTTGTCCTTGTAGGAAAATAACAATATCTTTGTTGAAATATTTTTATAAAATTATTATTACAATTATTATTAAATATATTTTTGTTAACGTGAGTCAACATGAGTTATATAAAAATTTATATAGAATTTATATAAAATTGAATGTTATATTTGACTTTTATATTTAGAGTTTAATTTTTAGCTATTCGTTGTAAACACTATCACCATCATCACGAACATAAACATTTGAAAAATGAAGATATGAAAAAACCAATGAAGTTATAAAATATTATCGTATAATTTACTCATTAAAATGAAAGAAGAATTTTAATACCAAAATGTTTACCAGACGAAATCCATCGGAATATTCTTTGGAATTCTAATAGTATTTTGATAGAATTTGTTTTTTTATAAAAACCATTATTTTACTGTCTCCTGGCCTCGACTCATTTTTGTTAACGAACTAACCTTTCTCAGCGCGTCAAAAAGCTGCATTTCTGTGGTGGGAATAAAAGAAAAGTAGATTAGGAACCTCAAGTTGCATCGGCGGGCTGGTCGCAAGTTACGCCATCAGGTTGGTTTATTATTGAAGCACGAGATAGCTCTCGCATGCATATAAATTGAGACTGATTTTGTGTGTATCAACAAACCGAATCTATAAACAAAGACGTCGTAAAGGAGGCCGATTAGGAAAGGGGGCACCGATTGATCATAATTTACGATCAATAAACGGGCATGATAAATAATAAATTCGATCGATAAATTTGAATAAAAATGGACGCGCGCAATTACTTTTGTTGTATATACAAACAATCACAGTTTCCTTTCACCTGCGCGGGTGCGCGCTCTCCGACTTGGGCAGATATATTTTTCATTTCTCAGAATCGTGTATCTCGTATGTTCGTATGAAAATTTCTGCCAATCTGTCAAAACTGACTCCATTAATCGAACACCTTATTAATCATGCCCAGTCACGCTTATTATCATCGCGGCCAGCTCGCTCTTGTACAAATATGCTCACGGCTGTCCAGTTTTTCTCCGACACAACTTGTACATTATGACACTAGAGTAAAAACCTAACGAGATTAGATTAAACGGTCGGGTTCACTGGACCTCGCGTCTATCCTGGCATCGCCTTCTTATACAATATCGCGTGCCGGATTCGACGCGGGCACGAAAAAACAACGTCGAAATTCAGTGATAACAGCGCCCGATAAACCTACCCGATATACAAATTGTTCGGCGAGTATATATTACCCTTCGGGGACGAGGAACAAGGCGGCACCGAAAACCGAGGGGCCCCCAAAAATTATGCCAACAAGAAAAAAGTGTCCCCGCCTGATTAATGCCACATTACGGCATGACAAAGTTTTATACACGAGGCAAGGTTAACGACCCGCCGAAAACAAGATGCTCCCCGATTGGCGATACATGGCGCGTTTCTCGTTTGGCGCGCTTATAGGTGTTTCGCAATTTTTAATCAGGCCAGGTCGAATGTGTCCTTTCGCACCGAAACTCGGCCGTAAATGGATCGCATAATTCTGCACAGAATCTCAAACC
Organism: Trissolcus basalis; assembly: GCA_025266255.1. Classification (NCBI taxonomy): domain Eukaryota; kingdom Metazoa; phylum Arthropoda; class Insecta; order Hymenoptera; family Scelionidae; genus Trissolcus; species Trissolcus basalis. The sequence continues at coordinate 69,412 of JAAMPD010000249.1, forward strand.
GGGATAAGAGAATTGGAAGGAAAAAAAGTTGGAAAAAAAGAAAGAAGTCATTCGAAAGTGGGGTTCATAAAAATGTGAACTTTTGAAATTCGACCAATGAATGTATATTTGGGAGATATAAAAGTGCGGGTTGATTGAAAGTCAAACACTTTAAGGGTGCTGTAAATTTTAATTATGATATAATTCACGAGCCACAAATCATTCTTAATGAACCGTTAGAATGTTTTGAAAATATATATTGTGTGTCGCCGGCGAAAAATGTTTGCCAGCCTGCAGCAGCTAGTCAGAAAAGTATGATGGAACATTCGACGAAAGATCGACGAAGGTCGACGGTGTAAGTACGCCGACGCAATCGGCCGCAACGCCCGGCCAATGGGATTTGAAAAGTCGCAGTGGAGGCGAGCGGGACCGGTTTGCCCCGGGACCTCCCCGCGCCCCATCGCGGGGGACTCGGCGCATGCACCGCATAGCATTTGCACACGCCGTGTCCCGCGACTTTTTACTCCCGGGCGCTTTCCGCGAATGCAAAATCGTATTCCTTTTTTTTTTTTACTTTTTTCGTTCCGAGTTCCACTCTCTTGTCCTCGCGAATGATCTTGTCATTTTTCACATCCGTGCAAAACAAAAGCCACGTAGGTCTTTGTCGAGATAAAACATTTGCAAAGAAGTTATAGATGACACTGAGAATTGACAAACTTTTTGAAATTGTGCTTATAACGAGTGAGTTGGAACAACTTTTGGTTTGCAAATGTTGATATTCATTTTGTTTTTCAATCAAGCAAATATGCTGTTGTGTTTTGTTTCAAAATATAGAGTTTTATTATTTAATTTATAAATAATAATTAATATATAATTAATATATAAATATTTAAATATTTAGTTTTAAAATATAGATGTCGTGATTGTCGTTGTGATGTTTTGTTTGATGGTTATGTGTTTTAATAAGAACAAAATAGCATTTTGAAAAGAATTTTTTATTTGCGAAGTTTAGAATATTTATTTATTTATTTATTTTTTTTTTTTTGTAATTTAAGCAAATATATTTTCAGAGATTGTTAATGTGATATTTCTTTAAATGAATTAAGTAAAAGTGACCGTTAACAAAATTTTAAAATTGTGGTTCTAACAAAAAAAAAATAAAAAAAGTGGAAACAAAATATTTGAAACAACTTTGATTTGTATAAGTTGAATTTGTTTTTTTTTAACAGCAAATATATTTTCAGGTTTTAGATGCAATAATTCTTTGAATTAATTATTTTCAGGTCTTAAATTAAGAAGGTTTGAATTGATAAAAAGAATATGAGCAACGTGAGTTTACGTTATGTAAATGTATGAGAAACTTTTTTTTTTTTTTTTTTTTGATAGAAAATGAATTTATAAGGGAATAGCATTAGGGATATTAATAGATGGGAGATAAAAGGTCAGGATATAAATAACGAGCAAATAATTATCGATGAAAGTGAAGACAATTAGCACGACTGAATTTAATGAGGAAAAGAATAAGGCGATTAGTAATTAAAATTAGAGAACAATCTCGCGTCACGATGGTTAATAAAGTTTCAATTAAAATTATTCAATTGGAATCATGAATTTCACTTTTACTTTGTTGGCGCGCTCTCCCTGCGCTCTCCCGGGGGTTGGCATTTTCATATACAGCGGTGTGAAAATTCGACACCCGAGAAAAGAGAGATGAATGATAAATTGTTATTAATTTATACAAATGGTCTTAATTATAACATTCCGGTACAACGGAATTCTTCGCCGAGCATTTTTACTGCGTTGGAAAGAACGCGACATAACTGTATAAAGTTAGATAAAGAAACTTAACATTTTCCGTGTAAACTAGCCATCGCAATCGTATAAAATTACAAAATCTCGGCGCAGCATCAAATCCGACTGAATGTAAAACAGCGATTCTACCCTAATGAAGTCTTATTTAATCTGATCGTATATTTTCCTCATTTTTTCATCATTTGTAAGATTGCGCGCGGATTCTGCGCCGCTCTCCATTATGCGAACCAGCCAATTGATGCGAATCTCTCGCGCTTATTTATATCAACTATTATGCTCTTATTATCACGATATTATTTAATTTCTATTAACAAACAATTTTTTTTAATTTTTTACTTCAGTTATTCAAATAAATTCAAATTGTATCATTGTATTTCAACTTCCTATGAATCGTCTGAAAAACATATTTCTTGCTGTCACGACCTTATTTAAAAAAAAAAACAAACATATTTGTTTGCAAATGAATATTTTTCTTCTGTTTTTTGTTTAATATTCAATTTTTCATTCGGATATTTTTTAAAATAAAAAATATGAATTCAAATTTAAGCGTAATTAAAATTTGATATTCTGTAAGTTTACTTTTGATTCATTCGACCCATTAATTCAGATTGACACTTGTCAACAATTTGTCAATTATTTTCAATTTACTAAAAAATTTCTTTCTACTAAAAATAAGATGAAAAAACGTTATTTTTTATACCATATACGAAAATGATGTAACTCACAGCACAGATAGTAAACTGTTTGTAAATTGGTCAATTTTTTTTATTTTTTTTAATTTTTTTTCTAAATTGATGTTTATGCTAATGAAGAAAAAGTGACGATAAAAATGATTGTTTTTCAATTACATGATATAGGTGGGTTGGTGAATTTCATATGCAAAAAGTAGAACGCAAATTTTTCACGATTTTAATAGAGCCGTAATATTTATGATTTACAGTGGCACCGGGCATAAATTATAAATAATGATACATTCCAGGGTACGTGTACGCGGTGGCAGCCTCTCCGGCATTACATTTGCTCGTCGTGATGCGTCGGGTAGTCGCGCGAGCATTCATAAACATTGTCTATTTATCTATTACACATCTTGCGGCGTGCACTTTTTTTTTACCTCCCTCTTTATTGTCTCTCCTCGCCTGCGCCTTTTATTATTTGTTTATATTTATGCAACGTATCATTACACCGGCAAAAGTAAAATGTTATTTGCACTAATATGCCGCCGCGGAGTTTGGCAACCCTGCGTTGCGAAATGCAGCGAAACAGTCACAATAGCATATGCAGACAACCACCCAAGTTACAGCAAACGTCGCACAATGTATATTCTTCTTTTCCCGATCACAATGGGATTTATATTTTTCTTGTGCAATTCGTCGTAAAAAGTGAGCCCCTGTTTCCATACAATTTTTGCCATTTTCCGGAAGCCGGTCCACTTTTTATGTTTCCCATCAACCGAGCGAAAATAAATCATCAAACGATCACATGCGCGGGAAAAAAAGCCGATCTCACATAAAGGCGAACGGCCGTCGAATAAATAATCACCCGCGAAACAAGTTTCACTGGAATCTAATATTAAATTGAACGATCCCGGGCGCTCAATGAGGAAAACAATTCTGACCACTCATCTTCACGCTGGAACCAGTCAACGAACTCCTCGCGCATTAATTATGTGATGTAATCAGCCCGTTTGTCGATCGTCCAAGGAGAGAAAAAAGGTTTCGCATTTAATAACCTTTTTTATCAGACGAAAAAAAAAAAAAGGTTACATGTAAGACCACTTGAATATGCCTGGTAAACGCATCTTTCATAGAAATTTCAAGAGGTATCAGACTGGTTTGACCAAATTGTGGATTAATTAATGGCACTTGGAAAAAAAATTTTTTTACCTATTTTTTTAGGTTTTTGGAATTTGTTTTTGAATTTTAAGACAAATGTATTTTTTTACATTTTTATATACCTGACATTTGAAAACAGAAAATCAAGTCACTACAAAATATTTGACGACTTTTTCAATGTTTAAATCATTTTCAGCGGGAAATGATTTTTTTAATTAATTTTCTACATCTGAAATATTTTTGGCATTTTCAACCAAAAAATCGGTATGTCACAATACATTCTTATTTTTTGCATCTGAAAATTATTGGAATGTAATTCAGAATTTTCAAGCAAACATTTTTTTCATACAAATTTTAAATAGAAAGAAACCAATCTGAGTCGTGGAGGTAAATTTGTTGAAAAAATTGTTTCACTTTTTCGTTAGAAATAAATTGGTATTATTAGAAATTCAAAAATTGTTTTTGCTTTCTTTGAGATCGAAATGGAAACTGAAAAAGGAGCAAAGAAAAATGACGAATTTGTAATATTGGAAACAAATAAGCGAGGGTATTGCGAAAGAGTGGAATAATTCAGTGGGTGAACTTTATCGCATCGGGCGCGGTATTTGGTGCGTGCTAATTGACGGTTTCAGGCGCTCGCGGATGAAATTCCTGCTCTCAAAGTTCGAGCGATCTCGGGCCATAAACGAAGCGAGAGTAATTAGCGATCGCATTTGGGTCGCAACGCAACGGTAGTGTGCGCTCGTGAAATTTTTGCGCATAAGGCTTGTGTGACATATTGACACAGGCGCTGCCACCGATTAATGCAGCCGACACGTTCCGCAAGCGCAATTTATTATTTTACACGTTACTAATCGAAAAGCCACCTTCACCTCGAGATCAACTCTCACGAAGGATTTTATGGAAAACGCGCGCCGCGAGCCTCATTTGCATATTGTTTGAGCAACGCTGTTCCCTTTAGGTTTTATCTCTCCTGCCGGTTGATCAAAAATAGCACTGCTCCTTGTTACCGTTTTACAGTTTTCCATTTTTCCAACCCGCGATAATGGAATGTTTTCCGAGGATACCTCACAGCCTAAATTTTATTTCAATGCATTACATATTTAGACATTTCCATCCTTTCTTTGTCTCGCCTTTAGAATACACAATTTCTCTCCAAAACAATTACTGAAAGTTGATAAGTTCAAATTGGTTTTTTTTTGTTTTCAAAAAAGTGCATTCGTTTTTTTCTGTTTTGGAAAAGATCGGAAGATCCATAACCTTAATTTGCACGATTTATTATTTTTAAAAGTTTAGTTTGAAAATCAATATTTATGTCACAGTTATCTCAACATATATGTCAATATATACATTACAAAAACTGATGATGATTTTTGTGAAAACTATTGTTTCAAAATATTGTTAAAAACTGTCTCGATTTCAAAAACACCCATATGGACGAAAATATATTTTCAATCATATTCAAAATATATGTCAAATAAATAAAATCTAAACTTTTATATATTTCATCTATAACCTCTTTTTATTTATGTAAAAATCATCGACATAAATGGCATAAATATATATCAACATTTATGTCAGATATATTTTTAAATGTACAATTATAATCCAAATTTAAATAATTACTTTAAAAATCAAATTAATTTTAATTTGAAAAAATAATTTTCAATCGTATTTAAAATAAATCAAATAAATAAAACCTAAACTTTTACATATTTCATATGTAAACTCTTTTTATTTTGTAAAAATCATCGACATAAATGAATATGTATGTATATCATAAATGACATGAACATATATCAACATTTATGTCAGATATATTTTTAAATGTTCAATTATAATCCAAATTTAAATAATTAATTCAAAAAATTGATTCTGAAAAAGTTGTTGGAGAGTGATAAATCAATCAGTATACTTATGTTATGTTTTTTTATGTTACAGGTGCATCCCGAATGGCGGGGAGGTTGGTTACACGATGACGGAACTACAACCGTCGCCGCCGGGATACCGCGGCCAGGATGAGGCCCCAGGACCATCGTCCTCAGGGGCCTTCGAGTACTCGGGCCGACTGCCTGAGGCTCCCAATTATAAAGGTCCCGGGTACTATCCTCAAGAAGGTTATTGCCACGAGGGCGCATCACGAGCGCTTTCTAATGGAGACTATTACAAACGTCGAGACGCTATCAAAGTCACGGACGATGTCATCCGGGACCACGAGTGCCTAAAAAAGGATCAATTTGCCAGTTACAACAATGGGTACAAGAAAAATACGCCCGGTTATAAAAACGATAGCGGGTCAGTTTTACCATCAATTTGTTCAATGTATATTTTCAACGCTGCAATTAAATTCTTTTGTTTCATCGATTGTTCAATTTTTCAAATTTTTTTTATTTTATTTGAAAGTAAATTAGTATCAGTAATGATCGGTCAAACCGTTTGAAAGATTTGAAAAGTGAAAAATTTAGTTGAAACACATGAGTACACATTGAAGGTTATTGACGGAGCACAAAAGCGCATTTGACTGCGATACCATCGATAATTCAATAACAAAGAGAACAGCTCACCAATCTTCATTAAATGCAGTTGCGCATAATGAATATGTAAAGTTGTACAATATAATGAGTGCAGTTCAACTTCGTGTATCATATCAATCTAATGGTTCTGAGCTTGCAAAAAGAAGTTGACGAACGAAAGAAAAAAATCGAAAAAAAAAAAAATACCGGAGAAGTGGAGTCAGACAACGCCAGGGGAGAAGGAAAGAATAGTTTGATTGAACTGTCAAAAACGGTCGATTATCTCACTTGGCTTGTAATTAGTGCGAATAAAAGAAAAGGCATTAGAACGCGCGCGAGCTTGACCTTATCAGTTGTCATCGCAACAAATCAATCGCAGCCGGGCTCTCGATTGGCATTTCACTTTTCACCCAATTATCGGCAAAAAGTAATTAAGGCTGCATTGTTCGAAATGCCAAAGCTGCTCGATGAGCCATCCGCGCCTTTATGCCTCATTCGCATTTTTGCCTCTTACTTACGGAGCATGTTAGATCCGTTATCGTAAACGCAAACAACAACCTTCAATTAGTACTTTATGGCGTTCTTAATACATTAAGCTAAACTGAAATTCAATGTTATCAGATATTGTGAAAGTCTCGGATTCGACAGTTTCAACCTGCCCCTCAACGAGAGAGACGAGGCTTCCCCACCACCCACGCCCCCGGTCAGGGACGCCTCGAGCCTCAAAGGCGTGTGTTATGGGCCCGGACACGAAAAGTACCCCTCGTGGCCAAGTGCACCCGAGAGACACGCAGACAAGGATCCGCAAAATTGCTCCAAAAGCGGTTCCCACAGATCTAAATCGTGGACCGATCACACCAATTATCCTAAGGAGAAGCCGGCGCAGTACACCAGGCCTCATTCAAAAAGGCCCAACCCCAGTTACACCAGACAGGTACCACTTTTTCCAAATCATTTTTCGGCTCGTCTTTTTTCCTTGCAAATCATCCCTTTTTTTTGCTTCTTCTCCGTCCTTTTTTTTTCTTCTTTTTTTGTTGTTTGCTGGTCGGCTAACAATTACCTACTACTCGACGGTTGCTACTCGAAACATATTAAGTGCAATTGGAGAATGTGCAATTGGAATAATGTATTCAAATGTTGAGAGGCCAATTTTGTTTCCATTTTTGATAAATTATGTAAATGCCCCCCCCCCTCCCGGACGGCCAGATCGAAATTAAAGAAAAGGAAGAAAATGTGCGAACATAAAAAAAAGAAGCCCGAGATTCTCTCGGATCCATTAAGGTGAAATTGCCGCGAATAAATTTGAACCGCGCACGCATTAGTACCGGGGGAATTAATTAAATTGTCCTCGCGGAGATTAAGAGCAATTTACAATCCGCGCGGGCACTATCGGGCCGCACTGATTTCGTAAAACCATAAAACGCGTTATTTATTGGGGCCATAATTTAAAAGCACATTTCAACTCTGCGAATCGAAAAGCATTCCCCCCCCCTCTCTCTCTCTCTCTCTCTTCGTTCTGAGAAGTTCGTTCCACCGAGTGAATTTCAATATCGAGTTGAGTGGGATCGGTTTATAATTTTATGCAAATATTAGGTTCCGATAACCGATGTGAAAATCTGATGAATTATGTTGTCTTGTTTGTACGTTTATTTTTTGTCGACTTTTTTTTCCTTTTTTTCTTTCTTTTTTTGTTGTTAATTCATAAAAAGGCCGGGCGCCTATTATGGAGTATTAATGAAAGATATGGCGTGAAATGCTTTGCAGAGGTGTTGGTAGTTTTCTAAGCCCCGAGGGGGTGAATACTGGTCGTACTGATATTTCTGGGAATCGGTCATTTTTATTGGCGCGCCGAGAGAGGAATAAAAAGGCTTTTCCTTTGTATGCCACTTTGCTTAGAGTGAGACAACTGACGATTTACAAAAGTCGTTTTACGATAAGATGTTATTATAACTCAATGCAACGTATAAGTAGACGCATGCTTCATATGAAACGGTGAATAAATTTCATACATTGTGTATAAGCCGGGCATTGATAATAATTATGTCTCGGCCACGTCAGGAGTTTCAAACGAGAACCACAAGAATCAGAACACGCGTGTGCAACATTTCTACATTTCTGGAACAATTCCCCCCCCTTTTTTCATTTTTATTCATTTGAATCTCACAGATGCATTACTTTCCAAATAATTAATTATATTTAATTGAACCCGATAATTTGCAAGGAATAAAAAACAGTTGGAAAAAAATTTATTCTCGCAACTTTTGCATACGTCAGTCAATAAATTTGCCTTTTCATTTAGTAATTTTTTTTTCCTCGTTGATTTCTTTGGGAATTTAACTTTTACTATTTTAACAATATGGAGAATTTTGTGGGCTTGATGGGAAAGGTATTGAAATGTTTACATTGAGGTTTTCGACAAAAGGAGAATCGAAGGATTGGAGATGAAAAAGGGTTGGGGATAAAAATGCAGGAAGGAGAAAGCCCGGAAGCGTGCATTGTGCAAATGAGGGTTCACCGTCTGAGAAGAATCAATGTCAGCGTGGGCGTTTTGGAATCGCGAAACGAACGCAGGAACACGCCTCCTATGGCGTCGATTCGAGTGGCACGTAGGTGGCGGGTCGAAAGATGTACAAACCCGATGATTGGAAATCGTCATAACGCGATTACACGTTGCACCTCGAGATGCGCTGTCACCTACGCCCGCTGGTCATTGTGTTGAAAACTCACTCGCTCGAACGGAGCGCGCCTTTCATCTGCACCGACTTGGCGTTATGCCCGCCGAGAGGTGCACTTGACAAAGCACGCTCAACGTTCAATCTTGTGGGAGGAAAAAGTCTATTATCAATGGCATCGAACTCGCGAAGGTGTTGCTGCTGATCTTTTGCCTGGGAAATGTCGATGAAATAGTTCAAGTTGTCGATGAAGAAATACAAATTCAATTTGCATACAAAAAATTGTACAACAAAAATTCTAATAAATGTTCAAGCTGGATTTCTAACAGAACAGTAAAAATGAACTTACAAGTTATGATCGTCAGTTTGAAAAATGCGATGAACTTTGGAAAAAAGAAAATAAAAATAGTACATTTTTTAACATTTAACAATTTCAAGAATAAATTGAAATCAAGATTCCAAGGTGGTTTTAACGAAAATTATAAAATAACTTGAGAAATAATGAGAATTTTTTTTTTAATTTTGTAAGTCACTTTATTCAGATTTAATTAGTTGTGTTAACAATTTTAAAATATTTTCGTGGTTTGGAATACATTTGTCAAATCAAATTTCAAAATTTGCTTCAAAATTTAATTAAGATAATAAATCTGAAGTAAGAAATGATGAAATTTGTAAAATATTTTGCATGAATTATGCCAAGTTGTGAATTAAATATCAGCGCTTTGAAATGCTCAAATCGTTTTGTAGATTTTGCAAACTTAAAAGGGAATAAACACTTATTGGCAAAACCGCCTCAAAAGTGGTTTGATTATGTAAATCCTGAAAATTAATTAACACTAATTGATACTCGCTGAAGATTCATTAACGATTATGGCTTTCCTGAGAAAAAAAAATGATTGTTTCAATTACGACTGTTAATTATTATGATAACGATTATCAAAATCTATTAAATCGTTCGAACGAATTCAATTATATCCAACGTGATTGAAAAATGGACGTTACAAATTTTTTCACGTGGATAGACTAATATATCACTTATTTGTTTTCAGGGAAATGAACGGACAAAAAATATTTTCCGATAGATAAAATTATTGTATCAGATACGGTCCATAAGTGTGGGAGGGTTCGTTGTGGTAAAATATGAGGGAGCACATGTTGCGCCGCATTAAATAGTCGGTCCAACTTTCATTCAGCTTATCTTTATTGGCGCGAATTTTTGCTTTCCAATTGTAATTAATAGCGAGTCATTAAAAGTGTCTGATTTACAAGGCGGGTCCGCGGCACAGGCGCCGTTCAAATTTTTCAACGACTTATCGGACATTTTTTTCCTGCTTCCCAATATCAGATGACTCATATTTTTATTCTGATAAGATTTGTTTTTTATTCTTTTTTCTTGTACTCTTATATTGGAAAGAGCTCTCTTGGTTAAATGTCGGGTACAGTATCTACAAGAGAGTTTCAGTTTGAGTTCCCCTTCATGGCTGATAAGACGCGCGACAGTGAAAAATGTGGCGTGCAAAGTTTTTTATTGTTCGACCTCGGCGTTTCAGTTGTCTAATAGATAAAACAGTGCGATGCGAAATTATTTTACTTTCGTCACGCCCAAGGGCTTCAAGGTAAACTGCGAATCTGATATTGAAAGTAAGACCTGGAAGTAAATGTTAAAAATTAGTTCCATGCCAGTTGGCTTCGATGATTCATCGATCGAAAGGAAAGGAAATAATGTAAAAACAACTACGACTAAACAAATTTGAATCTCAAATTTTACTGTTTCATCTTCGACTTATTTCCATTCAGCGTACTTTATTTTTACTCTAATTGACATCTTTATGATTGCACATTTTCAATTAATTTCTTTTTTTCAGTCTGCATTCTTTTTATTTATATTTTCCATTTTCCGTTTACTACGTCTAAACAAATGTGAATTAATAAAGTTTACCTGCTCGTTAAATGTTGATAATTTTTATTTGTTATTCCAAGTTGACGTTCTTACAATTGCACATATTTCCAATTACATATCTTTTCAAAATGTCTTTATTTTTCGTTCTTTTTGTTTTTGTGAGGAAAAAAATGGTGAATTCTTTAAAGAAGTTAAAATACTGAAAAAGGCAAGGCAAACCGTGAAGTGAGTTCAAGGAGATTGAATTCCTCTGTTTGCACACATTTGCATTTGAATAATCATCAATCTTGAGACGAATTTCAACAATTTGGTTGGTTGCTTTCAGCTGAAGACCGTGATGGAGCGCTGCGAGAAGATTCCGAGCGAGACATTTGAGTACCGCGGCAGGAACGAGGAAGAGGCAAGGCTGTGGCCCCGGCTGGACCGCGATGGAAAATCTTTAGGCGATGTGGAGTACGTGGTGCCCTCTCCCCCCGAGAGAGAACGCCAATCGCTCAGCCATGCGGATCTCGAGGCTTACGTCAGAAGTTATCAGGATCCTCGAATATCCAGAGTGAGTGGCGCAGCAGTTCCGGCATCTTTGCCTCCGCTTCGTGTCTCATGCTAATGAAATCTAAATTGAAAATGAAATCGAAAGACACATTTTTTTCCTTTTCGACCGTTTTCCGCAAGCCTATGATTTCGAATTTGCTTCCAGGTTGATATGTACCGTGAAACTTCGCTCACCGAGGCCGGTTTGGAGGAGTACAGCATGGTGCAGCACGCGCAACAGGCCAGCTATGCGCAATCCGAGGGATACCACAGTTACGTGTCCAGCGTGGATTCGACAACGACAACGCCGTTTTTGGACCGGTAATAACCGTCTTAATGACTCCGTTTTTTTCTTCCTCTTTCAAACTTTTCTTTTTTCCCCTCTCTTTCTTTTTTCATGCGTCATATTAGAGACCAGTTATGAAACGGGGCTTCGCATGTCAAGTACAAATTTAAAGTCCGGGAAATATAAAACTCGAGAGACGTCGATTTTATGGAACCGATAAATTGGCGATGAAAAATTTATACGACGCTGTAAAAGCGAACGAAACTGTGATAATCAAATTAAATTCTTTTCTCCTCAGGTGAATTAAGAACGAAAGAAAAACCGTGCGCAATAAAAATGGCTTGACATCGCGAGCGACATGTGTAAACCTCGTGTGATTAATGGCATGAAATAGCTTGTAATTAATGAAGCGATTAGACATTGGAAGTGTCAGTTCGCGTATCAGATCGTAATAAATTGCATATCAAATGCATAATAATGTAAACACAATTTACAAAACCTAATTTACATCGAAGACAGCCGAGTCATTTCTTAACAATAATTAAACCGATGGATGAAAAATTTTATTTCAAATAAAAAAATAAAACAAAAAAAAAAAAAAGCCCTCGAAAAAAAAAATGAGAACTTTTAATGCTAGGCTTGATCGATCAATTAAGCAACTTAATCGTTCCAGATTTCAATCACTAATTAGGTTTCATTAACGATCCTATTACTCATTCCTACATCTCCAGGCTTTTCCATTCAAGTTCGTCTTGTTTGCCTTCGATGAATTATTATTATCACAACTTTTCATCAGTCTTTCAATTACTTTTTTCTTTCTTTTGCTATAACGTTTGAAATTAACGATCATGTTTTTAATAGGCTGCGAAGGGACAGCGAAGCGGTTGCCCAGCGACCTCCGACGTCCAGTTGGGATGACAACTCGCGAGAGGGTCGCGACAGCGTGGTCACCACTTCGAGCGGCAGTGCCTCCAGCAGCGAGACCTTGAAATGGCACGGGTCCATGTCGGACGTGAGCGTCTCGAGTGGGATCCCAATGCGCTCCATCGCCGTCGACGACAGATGGCACCGCGACGACTGTCTGTCCGACATCGGCAGCACCATCTCGCCGGGCTACCAAAAGTCATCCAATGAGACTCTCAACGAAACATCAAAGTCGGAGTGGCACGCTCCCGAGCACTTCCAAGTCGCGCGAGCTCAGGTGCCCGTTGGCTCTCACATGGCGGAGTCTGACGTTGGCTCGGACGTCGCTCACGTCCAGGGAAGCAAACAACTTATTGCCCATAGTGCCAGGGTGCAGACCCCTCAGCGACACTTGTCCGAGAGTGTCCTGTATCTGGATAGGGAGCGGAGTCAAAGGAAATTGTACGCGATTGGAACTAGTGTACAGAATAAGACGGACGGTTCACAGTGTGCTAGGTAAATAGAAGAATAAAATCAATTTTAAATTTAGTAAAACTGTAATAAAGTAATGAAGTTGGTAAATCCAAGTAGTAGTGACAAAAGAATGAGAAAGTATGTTGATTGAAATTGTGGCTTTTCTTTTAGGACCTCATCCACGTCACATTCGTCTCAACCACTCTCAGTGGCAGAGAGGATCAGCGAGTTGGAGAAGCACCAGTCCCAGTCTCAACAGATGCGCTACACCTATCTGGACCCGGAGAAACGTCATCGAGTATCCGATCCAACTCTAAAAGCAATCCAGAAGAAGGCGCTGTTGTCCTTCTACGAGCGACACCAGCAGGCATTTTGGCGCTCGGAGCCGCACCTGGCGCCGAGTCCCCAGAGCCCACCACCTCCGCCCCAGCCTCCTCCTAGACCGAGACAGACGTCGTCCCGACGAGCCAGCTCTGCTTCGGATTATGCGAATGGGAACTGGCGGAACAAAAGTAATAGAACACAAAATGGGTCCGAGATGCCCAACCCGAAACACAGACACAGCAACAGTTGCGGCAGTTTGTCGACGGATCTTTTGGGACCGGTGATTGTCGGGCCTACGATATCCATCGACGACTGGGTCCCCGAGAGGCCACCGAAGAAACCACACCTTCGAGAAGTGTTTGTCGACGGAAACTGGTTGGTTTTTTTCTTTTTGGTTTGATGTTGTAGATGAAAGTTCGTGAATTCTTTGTGTCCGAACAAATTTCTAAAGTTGAGATTTGCATGATTGATTTGCCTGTTGTGTGTGGTATGTTGAATACATTTTTACCAAACGTTTTGACGTGCGTCAGTTGGCGGACGTTATACCTTTCGATATCACGGTAGGAAAGACAACGACAAATTATGACAGAGCATTGAAACGCCTCGGCCATTTTTTGTTACAGTAACGAACGTGTTCCAAGTCCTGATTTACCTCCTCCGTCGCCACCTGCTGTGCTGGAAAACGAGGTACTAAATTCCGACGAGCCCTTGCCACCGCCGCCACCTGAACTCAGCCAAGACCACTCGAACGATCCTGACTCGTCAAGAAAACAGAACCCCGTAAGTGCATCCGTACCTTTTTTCTTTCTTCTTTTATTACCGTTTTCATTTATTTTTATTATTATGACAAGTGTCTGGTGTGACTAAATGGATGGCTACATTTTTAGGACCTGGCGCCAAGGATCGAGAGACACAAGCCAAATCGCCGATCATCAACGAGACGAGTGCGTAACAGTAAGATGTCTCCATGTCCGTCGGAAACGGCGACGCCACAGCCCTGGCCGGCTATCGCAAGATCGACCGCGGTCTTTGCCGAGGCAGAAAAGCCGATGCTGACAACAGGGTTCACGTCTCAACGTTCATTCGCTACTGCCAGATCTAGTCTCAGATATTCTGGGTTAGTTTTTAAGGTTTATAAATTAAAAAGAAAACGGCTATAATGAGCTGGTTAATGATTTTTTGTTTGTTTCATACTTTGATGTGTAAATTTTTGTCCGTACAGGAAATCAAACTCAACGCAAAAACTTGTCATCAATGGCAAGGCGGTTGGGGCTTCGCCGCAGGTAGGCCAGAATATGGAAAAGAGAACGCGTCCACCAGCCAGGCTGCCTCTAGAAAGCGGAAGTAATAAAAGCTTCAATGATGCCATTGTACGACATAATTCAATGAGACTTGAAACCAGACAAATACCGCAACCTCAGGTTTGTAAATCATATCAAAACCGTACGCAAATAGGCATGCAACCGATTTGATGGAATCTGAGTTTAATACTTTCGCGTTTCGCGATTTTATGGGACCGGAATCAAGATCCCTTTACTGCTTCGTTCGTTTAACGACAGAGAAAATTTTTATGACGCATAACATTTTCCGTCCATGTTACAGGACTCCATCAGGGGACTATTTTATGATTTATAGTGCGGTATCGTCATTTTTCTATCGGCATTAAAATAGCCCTCTTGGTTTTTAATGTTTCAGGTGCCTCGCAGTGAAAACGCGAGTACTCCAAAACCGAAGCTGGATTCGAATTCGCCGTCTCCGCCGCCGCTGGCTCCGCGTTTGGCTACACCTCTGAAACCTCTGCCTCCTCCCCCGAGACCTGCACCTCCTCGGACTATCACAAAAGCGTGAGTACTCATAAATTGAACATCTCCCCTCTCTTATTTGCAATTAATTTAAAAGTTACGTCCGTGACAAGTTTTTATGTACCTTGCAAAAATGAGAGAGAGAGAAAAAGAAGAAAGAAAAACAATTGGGCATGCGCAAAGGAGAATAAACATAGCACCGACATTCGCAAGTTACTGGCATGATTCGAATGAAATAAGCGACGGCAGAGGACGTTTTCCAAAGGAATCGCAGCACAGAGAGAATGCCGTTGCAAGATCAAGAGGTCGCGCAGTGAGTCAAGCTCAGTACCGTTCCATGAAGAGAGATCAATCGACGAGATATTGGCTGTGATGATCTCCGCGAATAGTTATACAACTCGACATAAAAAGTGGCTAATGTTTAAGATACGAAGTGGCGTTCGGCACCGAGAGTCGAACGTTTCAATTCAGGGCTTGAATAGGAACGCTCGAACCATGCGAGGAAGAGGCTCGTTCGCAATTGAAAATTATTGAGACGTCCGTTTAACTTCTTGGCGCAACCGATTTTGCTTTTGTTTGACATCATGAAATTTAACGCCAGGTCCCCGTTTCGTCGCGATGAATGGCCGAAGCGACAATTTTACGTTACAGAAAATCAGCGCTCGCTTTACAAGGCTTCACGGGGTGATAAGTTTCTTTTCACCGTTCTTTTGTCTCCTCTGCGCTCTGATTGAAGACATCGGACTCGACCTCAGCCGTCGAGGTTCGCCGCGCTTGCGTCCTTCTTCAGAAAATGAGTCGGAAGGCTCAAACGTTAGGATAAACTCAAATAATTAGTGTCAGGCGTTCGAAGTTCTGTTACTCATTATAAGTCTATTTATCGATCGAGCAAAGTTAGCACTGGTTATATACTACCTCCGTTTTTAATCAGCATAATTTGATGAAATTTGATCAATTATTTTTTATTTCGCCTATACCATTTGATTTTTATTGAATTATTCCGTTTATTTTTTCCTTCTTCCTTCTGAACGTTTCGTTGCATAACTTTTACTTTTTAACGAAAATTGGATAAATAAAATACATTCAAGTTTATCTAATTAAAGAATAACAAACAAGTAAAATGGAATGCAGAAAATGCAAGTAGAGAATGCAAATTTTTATTTTTATTCTTCATCTGGTTTGATGTTATAAAACATAAATAAGCTTTGAACTTTCATTACCTCGCAAGAACGATCGATTTTAAATTAGGTATGCATTTGATCGATTTGAATAATATTTTCTTCGTCACTTATACCATTACCATGAGAACCGTGCTCGGCCAAATCATTTACGATGTAAATCACTTGACCAATTGATCGATCGATATGCGACAGGAAATCGGCGATTGGT
>JAAMPD010000249.1:85845-108079 GCA_025266255.1 Trissolcus basalis
GTTTTTTGTTTTTTTTTTTTTTTTTTAGTTTATTTTTTGTTAGTTTCAAGTGGAGGTATTTTGGACACAAATTTTTCTGATGAATTTCAATCCATTTATTTCCACTCACCCAAAACAGTGGCCGGTCGGCTTTATTTGGGTTATTTTTGGACAAAATGAAGTCGGCTCATGTCTCGTTTGTCGGCATGCGTAACGACGAGACAATTTTAAAGGGAACATCTGGACCTTTAAACCCGGCAATCTTTGTCCAAGCTAGGTCGTACCTGGCTCACTTCAATGTACCTTTTTTTACGGCGTTCTCTTAACAATTTTATAATCTTTTTGTAGTTCCAAAGATGTTGGTGATAATATATATCCCAAAACCCTTCTTCAAGATTAGCAAGATTTAAGAGGTATTGTACCTAAGAATTGGGTTATTCCAATTGTGTGAAAAAAATTAACGAGAATCCTTTGGATCCCTAATTTTCGTTTCAAAATCTGGTTTAGGAAACTTTCTAAAAGAAAATACGAAAAAAGTGATAAAAGGACAAGAGAAAAGGAAAAGAATATTTCAAGATTTGAAAATTGGTATCGAGTGTTTCGAACCCGCAGAACCGAACGGGTTACAGTAAACATGACGAATGATGGAGAAGGATTAGTATTCCTAGCGCGAGCGGTTTGACGCGCCGTGTAATTCGAGTTTCGTCTTCCTCAAACTGATGCTAATATTAAACGCATGTTTTCACCGTTTGACCAAGCGCAAAAATGTCGTCCCAGAATTGACCGCGCTGTAATCAAAAATACCATTTTTCAAACCAAAATAAAAAGAAGAAGGAAAAATTGAAGTGAAAAAGAAAAAAGAAGGCACGAAGAAACCTAATATTTTTTTAGCATCCTATAGGATTATACAATCGTTGCAACACGACTTTACAATTTAATGTTCTCGTATAAAGTTTTACTATCCAATTATATCAAGTGCCTGGGTCGAAAACAAAAATGCACAGCCGTAAAAATGTTCCCCCCGAGTTAACACTTTTGACCGTATAAAAGCGTCTCTGAACTTGTTCTTATTCCTTCCTTTTTCCATCAAAGGAAAACAATTTTTGTGACGCTTTTGACAGGACTTTCTATCCTGTCGAAACACGTAGCAACCAATTGTCTCTATGTCAACACGTGAACCCCACCATAATCATTGTCCCCCACCCTCTGCCCGGCGTCATTACGCGAATTGCCGGCAGGATCATTTACCTCGGTAATTGCTGACGGAATCAGCTTCTCGGACGAGATGCAATTCAAATTAGTCATTGTTTAAATTTGACTCTTATCGGAATCAAAATAATACCGCTTCATTCTTCTTTTCACATTTATGTCTTTGTTACTTTCAGTCAACTTCTTTTTCACAACTTTGTCATATTTATATACATCTCTTATTTCATTCCACATTTTTTCATAAATCTTTTTTTTTCGTTATTTTTTTCGACCAACTTGTTTGTTTCACTTTTAATTAATTTTTTGTGTTTATTTTTGTTTCAATTATTTCACACTTGTGGTACCAATTTATTTGATATTCTTGTAAGTTGATTTTTAATTGACTTTTTTTTTTTTTCTTAAATTGAAACAGAAATTACAATTTTTATTTGGTTCTTTTCCATCCCGGAAAAAATATTGTCGGTATATAGTTTTGCATTGTGCAAAGGACAGAACTCGATCGAAAGCGGATAATTCTGTTGCGAGGGGACGGTATACGGGTCGTTACGGTGACCCTGGGGCGCGTGCGTATTACACGCTAAAGTGGCATGATACCGGTTGCTGCTTTTCACGATCTCCATCTTCAATTTATACACGTACCTCTGTGTATAAAGAGATCGAAATCACTCGCATAAAACCCTCACCCTGGTATTTGCCTCACGAAAGTCATGCGGCGCGTGACAAAAAAAAAACCCGCCTCGCTCGTTTTATTCCTCACTTTTATTTTTAATTACGTCTCATTACAATTAAATTTATTATGCCATTGATTATTTATTCCTCTCGGGATGCTTTTGCCAAGCCGTTTTACAATTCTTCGCAAAATGAAATCAATTTTGACATTTTCTAATGAAATGCTTCCAAAGTGCAATTTGTGCATAATCAGGATGCAATTATATTGCAAGGTGCATCCATCAGAAGTGCAAGATGCATTATGCAGAAAATGCACTTTTATAAGTTTGTTGTTTCTTATTTTTTTGTCAGCTTCAGTTTGTTCAACTTTGAATTTTTATGACTGTAATAATATAATATAAATATAGAAATAATTTTGTTATTTTTATTTTTATGATACAATATTTAAAAAATATGTAGGGATATTTGAAATTTATGAAACAAACAAAAGTTCTATTTTGTTTCACTTGGAAGTTGAAATTTCCCTAGTAAAAATGATCATATATCGTTCATATATAAAACATATATTGACAATATATCATCCATATATTACCAATGTATTTTCAATGTATTGACAATATATGAACAATATATTGACCATACATAGACAATATATTGCCGATCTATAAACAATATATTAATTTTTTAGAAAATTGCTAATATATTGCCAATATACAGTCCATATATGAAAAATATTAAAAAATATATGGTCAATATATTGTCAATATATGATTTTATGAAAAATAATATATTGTCAATCTATTGATAATATATGGACAATATATGATCTTTTTTACTAGGGTTCGGATGGAAAAAATTGTAAAAATGAAATGAGTTGGACATTGTGCTTGAGTTAAAAGTAAAAATAATATTCGGAGCGAATGTTGAGTTTAAGAAACGAGGGTGAAAAGTCGCGTGGATGGTTGCAGTTACGGTCGAATGGCGCGTTCCCCGCTGTGCTTCGAGCAATTAGATATTTACGAGCAATCGCATTCCTCCCGGCGCGTTTCTACACTTGTCTCCGTCTCTGTCTTGGGCCGCCTCTCATGTCGTTCACTTCCTCCGTTTGCGCGAGACCTTGTGGCACCTCGGCCGCGCGTCACCGGACCGTGGAAAATGAGAATACCTTCTTTTTCTTCTCTCCAGTCCGAGACGCCGCGTATCTCAGTTCGCTGATTCCTATCAAGCAAATTTTTTAACTTGCCGATGAGTTTCCCACAATATAGCTGTCCTCTACGAATTATCATAATACACGCTTCCTCATGCCAATTATTTATCTCAGAGAAATGTCGATCGCGCAGATCCTTCTCCCCGTCCTTATCCAGTAATTAATTTTTCGTGTCTCGTGGAGGGAAAAAATTTGCACTTTTTTGGCTCCGCTGGACGACTCAACAAATCATTCGCCAATAAATAATTGATAAGCGCGAAACAAAAAATCAAATGTCAGATGATAAAATAAATAAGTGAATATAAAAATTAACGTCGTTGAAATTGCGAAAAAAAAAAGAAAAGAAAAAGAAAGAAGTACACGGGGAACAAAAAAGAACGTAATGCGTAATTTATGCAGGCATCGCGACTTCACACTCGAGGAAACAAAAGCGTTTACATAAAAAATATTTCTGATCCGCGTCACACGTTTGTTTTGTTATTCTCCTTTTATATAATATACGAAACTGTAAAATTTTCCTCTCCGTGAGACGGTTTATCATGTACAAACAATTTTTCCATTCGATTTTTCCAGTGTATTTGAAAAAGTGAAAAAGGAATAATATTTTTCTTTTTCATATACCAACTGACCGATTTGCAAATTGCTTTGAGAAGGTGATAAAAGGTTCGCGCAGAATTGCAACTGCAGAGTGTACAAAAGAAAGTTTTCAGTCTAATGAGTTTACGTGGCAGTTTTTAGTGCGCGCAACCTTGGCAGTTATGAGACGCATTGTGCGAACATGGCAGGTGAAGCAGCCCGGAGTCGCGCTTAAAGATAAGCCGCCGCTGTTCTGCAAATATAATGCGGGCGTCCACCACGAGCGATAACGATGCTACGATCGTCAAGCGGAACCCAATTTTGATAAGCACAAAAGACAATTTTTTTTGTTTGTTCATTTCCCACGGTATGCCTATCAACAAATAATTCACTCCGGTTCTGCAATTATCGAAGAAATAACAAAAAGGAAAAAAAATAAATAAATACTAAAATTAAATTAAAAACGAGACAAAGATAAAAATTAAATTACAACTAAAATAAAACAACATTGGTATTGTAAATAGTTTGAAAAGTACAAAAATAAAAATGATCAATTAAAAGAAATGATATAGAAACAAGTGAAAATGGAATCAATCAAAATATTTTATATTTTGTATAACAATGAAGAACTTGAAATTAAAGATGACAACTAAAATAAATTGAAATTTGTTATGGTAAATAGTTCGGAGAATAGACAAATGAATGAGGAATGTAAATGAAAAAAAAGTGGAATGTATAAAAAATGGAAGGAAAAGTATAATATTACAACTGAAACTGAAATGAATTATTTGTAAGAAACGAGCGAGTGGCATGTGCATTTTCATATGTCTCTCCGCTGCATAATTAATCGTTCCCAGACATGTGCCTGGCACGTGTCTCGAATTCCACCCCTAGCAATTGTTTTCAACGAGTGTATAAATAAAACGAGAAACTTTATTCGTCTAAAAATAAATGATCGTTTCAATTTGCAATCAACATTGTTTTCTGAGAGGTTGAAAGAATTTAATGCAACTTTGTTGCAAGTGAGCAATTCCACAGGCTCTTTTACAGATGAAAAAAAAGAAAGAGTAAACAAAACAAAATCAATCTTATGAGGTACCCGAAACAAAAATGCATCGGATAGTTTGTAGATCTCATAATCACAATTTTCAGATGAACGATTTCAATTTTAAATTACAATCGCATGTTCATCTGGTGAAAAGTTTGCGGAAGCGTGTGATTTACCGACAAGTGATCGAAGATTGAAAAACTCGCCGGTTCCCATGTGGGGAATGCAAATTGCAAACTCGGCCTGGACTGAATATTCATTTGCGCATTATCGATGATTATTAATTATCATTATCTGGATGATTCAGGCCCAGCTGGACTTGTCAATGATAAAGTGCGAAATAATTCATAACTCATAAATAAATAATTCGACGAGAGCACATTTTTGAACATTTATAAACATTTTTTCCCGACAGGCAAAACTTTTTGTTTTTTTTTCTTTCCTTTTTTTTTTTTTTTTTTTAACGAGATGTGTTTAATTGCTTATGTCATCGATGATTCACGTGTGTTCATCCACTCGAAAGTGTAAAAATCGTTTGATCTTTTGCATCGCGTAACCTCGGGTAGTCAAAATATGTTTTACTATTGCGTCAGAACTTGAACTCGGTCTGTCAATATTGTTTCACTGGCAGAAGGAAAAAAATGATAGAACGAAGAAAAAAAATTGAAATGCTGTTTGCAAACACGGAACCCAGCTGCGCGAATGGACTAAGTCATTCTTTTATTATTATTACATGACATTTTTATATTGAGATATCATCGAGATAGTAAAATCATCAGATCGTCTTTTGATCGGTCGTAAAAGCGCGATCGTTTAATTAATAAAAAAAAATGTAACATCAATCTCAAGTTGTAAATTTAAAACTTTTTTTTTCTAATTTACGAGGACGCAATTTTATTGATAGTAAATTATAATTTACGATCGCGGTCGTTAATTAATCAAACGTTTCCTTTTTCTGAATTGAAACTCTTCTTCAATTAATTGTGAACGTGGATTTTGTTTCTTGGTTGTTCTTGTTTTTTTTCTTCTTTCTGCTTGAATTGCGGGGCAATCGCAAGGTCGTGAAAATTCATTTCGGTCGCTGGGAACTGAGCAGTCATAAAATTTAGCTCGCGTTTCTCCGACTCTCTCGGAGATCCAGAAAAGATACGCGGTAAAAATTGTACCTAAAACTGGTGCTCTAAAAAAGTAGTAATTCGTTTATCCTGCTGATGTAAATGGGATTAAGCAAATCCTGCTTACTTTGCAAAGTAATCACTTCAGCGGAGGCCAAGCGGATTTGCATACTGTGACTGTCTTATCAGCTCGAATTTTTTTTTACATTTTTTTTTTCAAAACATAAAAATAAACATAAAGAACTTTTTAAAACAGAACGTTCTTTTTTAATCAACAAGTGGATTATAAGTGGATAATGTTTGAAACATTTAAATTCCTTTTTTCATTTTTTAAGTTTTAAGTTCTGACAGATTTTGAAAATGAAAAAACATGATTTGCTGAATTCAAATGTTCTGCAAGTTTTGAATGAAATTATTCGAAATTGAAAATGAAGGTGGAAAATTTTTGCTTCCAATTTCATTTGGAAGTAAAACCAGCCGGATTTGTCGCGTGTGCATGTGCACTTATCGGGTGCGTTATATTTCCACTTTTTTTTCGCTCGGAAAACATATTGTTGTCGTGATTATTCTCCTATTTTTTTCGCAAATCAACGTAACCTTATTTTTAACGCGTTTTTGATCGAATCCCTCGATAATGAGAAAGTAGCTCGCAAAACAAAGGCCACGCTCCGAATAAATATGAAAACAATAGAGTCGTTACGGCGCGAGCGCGTTTTCTTGACACTTCGTCACATACGATGTCGCGCCTTTCTGATTTTCCACGCTCTGCGACGATGAACTTACAAAAATTCAGATGAGCAAAACTTTCTTCCTCTCGAAATAGGACCTTTATTCATTTTAAAATCCTCCTTTCATTCATCTTTATTCATTTTTGTTAATTTAAAAAATTCATTTTTAAATACATAAAAATATATTTTTCATCATTTTTTTTACATGACAAATACAAACTTTATAAATTTGGTCAAATTTACTTTCAGAAATTAATTAGAAATTCTTTTTAATTTCAATTGAACAATGAGACATGCAAATTTTCTTTCTAATTTTGTGACTGTAAAAAGTTGTTTTTCTCTTGGCTTTATTTTTTTTGAAAGTTTAATTTCGTTCGCTTCTTTTTTTTTCATTTTGCAATTATTTATTCACTGATGCACGAACAAAGCAAGGAAAATATCTTGATCCGAAACTGAATCATTCAATTGGCAGGATTTCTCGTGCAGATGTGCGTGACATCAGATAGGAAACACTTGTTGCTTCCTTCCAACAGAAGAAAGCGAAAAAAAAAACAAGTGTCTTAATAAATAAAGAATGAAATGCAACGACAACAAAATGTCGTGGTGAAAAGAAAAACTTGTTCTCGCGATTAGGAAAATGTATTGTTCGAAACCAGGTATCCTCCAAACTGGCACAATCTATATTTAGAATTGTTAAGTTGACACGATTCAGTTGGTTTGATAAATTATCTAATCTGCCTGTTCGCCAATTCAAAAAAAGCTTTTTCCTGCGTCACTCTTATTTTCGTCCGTCGATTTTGTTTGTCTTAACTCAACTACACGTTACGAAACCGAGAACAAAATAGCCAAATGGATATCAAACAAACACTTGAGAATATCCTAACCGACAAGATAAATGAATGCTCAATGAAAAATAAAAAATAAAACATAAAACTTGAGTTAATTTTTCAGGGAAGTGAGTTGAGGAAAAGATTGCATTTAAAGTACAAGCTTTAATTGAATTTGATTGGGTCTTTACTCGATCTAAATTAAGATAATAAGAAAAGGCAAAGTTGTTCATTAATTAATGGGCAAGAAGAAATGACAAAACGACAGCAATCCGGAAAAGCCGCGCCGGTCCAATTAGCTCGATTATCGCTTAACCATTTAACCCTCGCTAAGCAGGCGCGTATTAAGCAACAACAGTTAAGCGTATCCACTTTATTTAGACTTTTTGAACAATGAAGTTGCATGAAACCGCAAGACCGTAAAAGTGCGGTATCTGGTTTGCAGATGTATACATACACACTATCGTGTACTTTTATTTGAGTCCAAAGAAACGAACGGACTCACATTCGTTGCATGCCAAGTGCCATGGGAAAACGCAACGCATGCTCGTCTCCGTTCACCGGACAGATTGCAATTGCAATCCCCTCGAAAAAAAATGAGACATCATTCATAACTCAAATCACAACTTACGTTCTTTTTTCCTAATCATTCTCTAATCAAATTTCAACAAACGTAGTAGTACGTTCTAACGCATTATTTTAATTAAAAGTTTCACATTAGTCTTTTCTTTTTAGCAAAGTTATTAGGCTGCAATTAAGTATCATTTTTAGTCTTTCATTTTTTTTTCTTTTATTTTAGTTGAAATGAAATACTAAAATAAATATTTGATAGAATAATACGATGGAAATATTCTATGATATAAGTAAATGAAAAAATAAATAATAAAAAACACTATGAATAAAAATATATAAAATAATAAAAAATAAAAATAATGACAAATATTTATGATATGAAATAATTTTTGTAATTGTGAATATTAAGAAATGATCGTTCATTTTAGAGTTGATGTTTGAGGTCAGTTAAAAATTGATGGTCTCAAATGAACCCATTTTTTTTAGGGATCTCGCGGTCGTTCCAAGTAGGGTTATGCGTCGTCGCGACGTAACGGGACGCTGCGACCAACAAAAGTCCGTAAATCTCAAAGACAATGCGACTGAAACGCGGACAAACGAGTTTAAAAGGAAGGACGCGCGAGATCCGATAAACCGAGAGCGCACACGGAGCACCAGCATTTCCGAGAACAATGTCGTGTGCAGCTTCGAAAGATTTTCAAATTAGGGATAATGTAATTAACAAGCCTCATTGTGTGAAACGGACAGGGACAGTCTTCCATTACTTTAATTACAGACATTATTGCAGACGCGTCCAAGTACGCGCCGCCGTGATTGGATTCTCTTTGTCATGCTGGCCGTGTCTGTGCTTTTTCGATTGTCCCAACTTTTTGATTGCAGGGAGCAGAAAAAAAAGACTTTTTTCTTCTTCTTTTTTCTCTCATTTTTTTTGCAAGGTAACGGATAATCATGAAGTTTAACTCCTGAGTGATTAAGTTGTTCAATCAGCTCGACCACTGGATGCGGGTCATAGTAAATTGAAATCCACCTTGCACAGTGAATGAAATAGCAAAATTTCAAAAACAATGATTTATTCAAACAAAAGTCGAAATTTACAAGACTTGATGAATGGAAATAGTAAATCTGTACTATCATCATCAATGGAACAGTAGAAACTATGTTTGCAATTGATTTAAAACCAAAGAAGAAAAGAAAAAGAAACTAATAAAAATGTTTTTAGTTTTATTTTTCATTTATGTATTAATTTTCATTAATGAAATAGTGGAAAATATTTTCTTATTTATTTTAATAATTTGATGGAAAAGAGAAATTAATAAGTGTTGTTTTCGTTTGTTTACAGAAGTCAATCCAAGGCCTCGTTTATCTCCTATCGAGAAAAAGGAGCGCCAGACAGCAAGGGCAGTTACAAAAGAACAATGTCGCCGACATCAAGAGTGGACGAGTGGATATCGGCCGACGAACCGGTGCTGCTGCGAGTTTCACCGATCCAGAATCGGTCCAACAAGTGCTCGCCAAAAACCGAGTTCTCCAAGTCCAACAGCATCGACAATCTCATAAGCTCGCTCGAGGAGTCCAGTAAACCGAGCGCCAAGCTTGAGAACGGTGACGCGCACCGCAATGGCGCGTTGGATCATTCGATGCAGCAGAACGGGTTCAGGGAAAACGACAGATTGTCACCGCCTAACGACTCGAATCGACAGTCGCGCAAGGACACCGGCAGCGAGGCGATCTGCGAGGACTTTTACTGTGACATCGGGGCGACCATTGAGATGACATCGAGGAATGTCGAACTCTTGAACCAGAAGAACGCCGAGAAGAGGGAACTCAAAATCGGTGCTGACGAGAGGTCGAGGAACAAATTTGGCAGCCGGTCCAGTTCCTGCAGTTCTGCGAGCAACAGCTTGTCGGACAAAGTAGGTTTTATTCAACCGACGAAAGTTCAAACTAAAGAGTCTGCTTTGTAGATGAATTTGTTTTGTTTCAAAAGCTTGTTAAAGAAGTGCAATTTTTGTTGCAGGAGTAAAAAACAGAAGTTTGTAATTCCTACTGGTATTTCGTTTGAAGAAATTTAATGAATGGGAAATTTAAAATTAAACTCGTTATTTTGTTAAAGGAGCTAAACAATGTGGTTGCAAATGAGAAACTGTTTTGTTACATTCGAACGTTACATAATTGCGACAATGTTATCAACGCTAATTGGCGTTTAAGAGTTAAAAGAATTGTGCACGTTAAGTAATACATATCCGTAACTATTATAAACAAGTCGGTTTACAATGACAGTACAATGTTCAACTCGCTATCTATCATATCAAATGATTACAGTATTTTTATGACTCAGATTGAGGTGATCAATGTTTTAATCTCCCGCTCGCGATAGTATCCCTTCCAGAATCGCTATTAAAAAAAATGTCAAATCATTCTTAACTCGATCAAATCAAAGTTCAAGAAACTGTTATCTCATTTGTAATTTGTAATTTGTAATTTGAGAGCAAAATTATACAATTTGTTTGAAAAACAAATATTGAATACTAAGAAACATGATTTTGATTTCAGCAGCAAAGATTATCGCCAGCCGAGCCAGCGTCACCACGTAGTCCATCGCAGAAGTCAATAATCTCCAGCTTGTCGTCTGAAGTTTTTTTCCCGCGAAAGACGTCAAGTCCCAGTCAGACGGAGAGCATCGCGAGTTGGGAGAGTCGACTGAAGAGTCGGTCCCTCAGCAAAGGGGACCGATCGTCGCGATGCAGCAACGCGTCGTCCAGTTCCTTGGGAAGTTCCCTGTCGCCGCTCGATTCACCTACGACCTGCACGCCGCAGTCTGGTGTCGAGGAACTCGCTTTGGTACAACGAACCGAAGTGGTTTTGCGTGTGAACGCGAGCACCAGCGACGCGGCCTCGCAGACGGAATTGATCGCCGAGGAGACGAAAGACCGGGGTCCAGAGCTGCGCAAAAAACTGCCAGAAGAGATCGAGTGCGAGGAACTCAGTCGTGACCTTGCCAGTCAACTTAGTCCCAATGACAAACTTGTGCCAATTCTCGGTAAGCCGCACACGGTCGTTAAATTTGATTAGCTTTGTTTATTAGGTCTTACATCTTTTTCATCATTTGATTAATGTTTTTTTATGCGACAACAAAGTTGTTTTTGTGCTGACTTGAGTTTCCTTATTGATGCAGCTCCAAAGATGCGGTTCTAAAAATGTATGATGAAATAATCTGTGTCAAGTTTTAGATTTGAAATTAAATTTGCCCGTCACAATCAATTCGAGTGAGTGAAAACTAAAACGAGGGTACTCGAAACTTCAGAGCATCGACCTGCTGTTTCAATAAGCACTAACCCAATGAAGAAACGAGCCTGCGTTATTCAATTATACAAAACTCATGTTGCACGTTGCACGTGCCGTGCATTGATGTGGCTTCTTGAATGGGAACTCTGCACCGGAACCAATTGTTTGAACGCCTTTGGTCGCGACATTCTTGCAAACAAAATTCATAAGATTGTGTTCCAAGAAAAAATAACTTGAAATTAAAATCACTGTCGGAAAGAAAGAGAATATCGAGAACAGACAAAGTGTATGAAAAAAATGCATCATTTGTAAAGTTGTGAAATCATTTATGATAAATTGTTATTTGTCCTTTATTGAAACAGAGACCCTGGCTGGTTTTTGTTTTTATTATTTTTGTTGTTAATTGAAATTATTATTTGTGAAATCTAATTATAAATAAATTGGTTATTTAACAGTGCCCATTCCCGAGCGTAAGAAACCAGAAGATTACGTTTCCGGCTTATTCTGGAATGACGCCAAGCCACGAACGAGACGACGATTATCGCTGGAAGACTCGTTAACTGCCAACTCTGAGAATGGATCCGAGGAAGAGAAAAAGTAAGCTACATTGCTAATCACAAAAGTATTAATAACAAGCGATAATTCGAAACATCGAAGCCACAGCAGAAATGGGAACAAAGAAACACCTGATGCACGGAGCTCGTGCCCGTTTCACTTTTATTGGATTTAAAAGAAACTGACGGACTAAAAATTGTACAAGTTCATCCGATGTTGCGAATCCCCTCTTGATTACATTAATTTTGATTTGACGTGCAATTTTTATCATTCGCGAATGATACCGCGCTTTTCACTTGTTGTAATTTCACCTATTGTTTTAACTTTTTGTCATGTTTCTCTCACCTGTTTCGGAGGTTGTTGAACATCTTTATAATCACATCCTTTTTTAGCACTCCATGAGAATCGCGATGCGATCTTCCTCGCCTCAATGCACAAACACTTTTAATCGTGAATCGTGACATCTCGAGATCCAGAATAACTTTTCACTGGTTCTCGTATTGTAAAAGAGCATTTTTTCAGCTCAAACGAAATACAAATATTTTAACGCAGAAAAATTGATGAACCTGTGAACAGGTGTAGAAACGTTTTCGTGTTGAAAAAAAGTGGGTTAATTTGTTCAAACATTTCTGAAAAAAACAATTAAGCGGTCAGTACGTCGTAGAATTGTAATAAAATTATTTTTAATTTGGATTTAAAAGCGAAATTAAAGCAATTCAGATTAATATCAAAATATTAAATAAGATTTCTAGATCTCAGAGACAAAGTTGTTTTTTTTTTTCAAGTTGTGGTCATTGTAATGACCCAATGACCTTGCCATCGTAACTTGAAAATCATGACATTAAATAAAATTGTTATTTTTGTTATTAAAAAGAAAATTGAAAACATCTATAGGTTAATACATAACTACCAGTTTCAACCTGGCATTTTTTATTCTCAATTTGACCCTCCTAGAATTCTCACGCAATGTTTGCGTTTATCTCTAAAGTCAATTACTTTGATTTAATATAAATTCATCAAAGTTATTTCAACTTGACAGATTTAAAATGAAGATGAATAATTTACAATTGTAATTTTAATACAATTCCGTCGATGCGATAATTATGACGACTGTGCTTTTCTTGATGCTTCTAGTGTGTAGCGACCCCTTAAAGTCATTCAGATTCATTGTTTATCCCACCTCGTGAAAAAATACCTAGTCTCGCATAATTTAGCATAATCATCGACATTCTTTTGCACTGTTATGCATATTTTTACATAAACACTATACACTTCTATCACATCCAACGTGAAGTGAAAATTTTCGTCCTGAATACCTTCTGGATTGAGCAAATTTCAATGAAATATTACAAACGTCCATTTTTCACGATAAAACAGAGAAAGAGAGGAAAAAAAAGTAATGTTAATCGAACCGAAAAGAGTTTAATGATTACACACGTCGGTTTCTATTGCAACTGCTCGTTCGAGAGATTTGTACCCGATGGTTAATCTGACTCATACCTGAAGTCATGCTTAACATTTTCGGTATAATTTTCCTATTACACGAACTATCAAAGCAGTTCCAACCTCGGATGGCAAAACAACATTGGATGAAAATCGCAAGCGAGATAAAACATAGTTGCGAATGTAGATCTGCCTGATTATCAAAGATTATCACAGTAATTTGATATTTTATCATGTAAATAGAATTTGTGAAATTAAATGAATTTGATTAAACAATTTTGATGGTTTGTGAATGGGGTATTAATTAATGAAATTAAATTAGTCGTTTGTCAAATTGAAAGACCTTGCCACACGGTGACTTCCGGATTGTTGTCCAAATTCATGGCGAACGTATTTCCTGTACCGAGCGTGATTCGTAGCTCGAGACAATGGTGTCTTGAACTAACGCAGAGAAAGTGCGTGAGGATTATAGTTGCGCAATGAAAACTGCCTGTGAATGACACCAAACTGTTGGCTGGTTGCCGCGCGTAGGTCGCCGCTGCCAGTCGCGAATTCACAGCCATCCTAGTCGTGACAATTTCGCAGTACATCCAAAATAGCCGAACAAAATTTTCGCGTTCCATTTTTCGCCGCTCCCTTTTCTTCATCCCCCACTCTTTTTGCACAACCCAATACTGTGATCTGATTAGTAATTTTTAAAAAGTAACACCTCGGTTCGATCGATATGATTTGATTCGAATTCAATCAGTGTGTGAAACTTCACATATTCGTGCCAGTTTTCTATATTTGAACTTTCTAACAGACCAATTATACAGATGAGATTTGTAATTCAATTCTTTTTTTTCGTTAATTGTTGGATCTCGAGCTCTACGAATAGAGTTGTCAATTAATTTAGAAAATCATATATGTTATCTGTGATTATTCGTGATGCTACTTTTTCTTTATCCGTCACGAGATCTGATAACGTGACGAATGAATTATTAAAGTGAAAAATAACAAAATTGTTTCTAATGTCAGTGTCTGTTTTGTATTTTGCAGGAACGACTCGGTTTCGACGTCTCCACTCACACCATCGCCGACGAACACGTGCGACCCGCTATCACCGACATCTCCTTACTTTACCATCTCCGAAAGCAGGGCAATATTTTTGACCAGGTATACGCACGATATGTCAGACAGAAACGGTACCGATGGTGATAACAAACAAGTCACAGTGGATAGTCTGGAACTTCGACGTAAAAAGGTAAATTATAATATTCTACATAGTGAAGTATAAAAATAAAACTTGTATGAACACAAAAAGTCCCTTGTTTAAAAATAGATCAGTGATAAGAAACCATATTAGATTTCAGAAACAAATTTTATTGACTCAATTGTTTTTGTGTAATTTGAACGTCTAAAAATAGTTTGGAAACAAACGAAGAACGAGACAAATATCATTAAAGAATTAAAGAAATTTGTAAGGTAGAAAATGTTAAAGTGCGAATAGGCAAATGTAAAAACAAAATCGTGTAAATAAG
Organism: Trissolcus basalis; assembly: GCA_025266255.1. Lineage (NCBI taxonomy): Eukaryota > Metazoa > Arthropoda > Insecta > Hymenoptera > Scelionidae > Trissolcus > Trissolcus basalis. The sequence continues at coordinate 100,580 of JAAMPD010000249.1, forward strand.
TTATATAAAGAGAACACATTCCAAGGACCTTATTTTTTGATCGCTGAATTTATCTAGAGATTGTAAAAGCTAGGTAAAGAAATTACATCACGGTTCACCGGCCTTGCACACGGTAGATTAATATTTTTATTCGCATTTAAAAATAGAAATATCGTTATATTTGGAAATGTACATTAATGTATAACATCAGAGTGTAAAAATATATGTTCATTCGGGTTTCAATTTGATTGGAGAGGGAAAGAATGAAATATAATGACGTACTTCTAATGGAAGTCTTGTATTAAAAATAAGCATTCAATACCAAGTTTTTCAGTCTAAGAAACAACGTGCATGACACGGTCAAGTTTGTGAGAATTGTCAAAGTCACGGGCAAAATGTGTTTCCCAAAATTCGTTCGACTGATTGATGAAAACAATTTCAATGTCACACCTTTGCAACAATTGTATGAAATTGCTGTAAGTAGCATGAGCAAAAAAAAAAACAATTAAAAAAATGGGAAACAACCTTCTGGTCTAATCAGTTTCATTAAATTTGCCTTGGAAAATCATAAAAATTATTGGTTCAAGTTTTAACAAAATATGTGAAAGTAAAATGTGTGTTTCATTGATTTGCAGGAAGAATTGGTGATAAGGCTTGACAGAAAACTGGTGGTACTTCGCGCAGAACAAGAGGCTGTACGTGAGGAGAGCGAGTTAAACGAGGCTTTAGGCGCACGAGTTACGAGTCGTGTGGCCGCTGTAGCCCGACCTATGGAGGCCTCTAAGTATCGACTCCACGTGGAAGAAGTCGGCAAAATTACAAGTCTTTTACTTGGTCTTAGTGGACGTCTCGCACGTGCCGAAAATGCACTGTATGGAATGTCAGACGATAACCCAGAAAAGGTAAGTGATTAACTTTCAAAACTTTTCAATTTCGCATTTCAAAGTCCACTTGAACGAAAAAGTATTTCAATAAGTGTTTCTTGTATATCAATGAAAATTAACTCGGAATGTCTGTCTCTTTGTTACAGAAAATTTTGGAGAGTAAAAAAGATAAATTGGTGGAACAGTTGGAAGAAGCCAAAATCCTCAAGAGCAACATCGACAAGCGCAGCGTGATAGTGTCGAACATTTTGTCCAAGTACCTGAACGACGAGGAGTTTGCGGATTATCAGCACTTTATTAACATGAAGTCAAAATTGCTGGTGGAGGCGAGAGAGATTCAGGACAAAGTGAAGCTCGGCGAGGAGCAGCTGGCAGCTCTGCGCGAAAGGATTGACTAGTCCAAGATAGGTCCTTGCTGAAAGTATGATATCCCTGGAAGAATGAAACAAACGAAATTCTGAAACAAGAGTAGCTAACTTTTAGACTGGCAGCAACAGTAATTTATTTTTTATTTAAGATTATTATGTATTAACATAACTACTTTAACATTGTACATTATAATTGTCAACTTGCGGAACTTTGATCTAATTTGTCTATTATTTAGAGCTAATCACGAGAGACAATCGATTTATATTACAATTTATACATATTTATTTAAAACTATTACTATAATGATCAAATTGGCTCAAAATTCTTCGAGTTGGCTGGTCGCGCGATTTGTGCAACTAATTTAATCAAAATCGAGGGACCCAGTGATCGGTGCAAAGAAAAACGTATCACTGTTCAAACTCGAAATTGCTTTACCAGGGATTTAATCGTATAAAAAGAATGTTTTGCTTCGAACAAGATTTCGAATGTCGAGAGAAACAAAAATAAAAGAAACTGTCGGTTCAGCCTGTAAATAGTGAGAGATGGGAAGAGAAAACGCGCACACGCGCAAACCTTATTCTTAATCTTAGTGTAACTCGGGGATTCGTACCGCGAGTTTACCGATGCTTGTGATCTTATTTACTTTAATTGTATTGTGTATTAAGTGTCGCTGAGGACGCGCGACGAATGGCATCGGGCCTCCTCAGCTCAACTCCAGCCAAATTTTATGCCTCGCTCTGTCACGTTCGTATTATATATTGTAATGGTAATAATTACTTAACTCAAACAACTGGCATTTTCAGTAAGCGATGGCCTTCGGTGTTCGCTCGACGCAACCGTTGCGTCGCGGACGATACTTCGGGGTCCGATATACACTGAAAAATTTATCTCATGAAATTAAGTTTATTGTCATGTTTTATATTCCTGTGTACGTTAACCTTTTTTTTGTTGAGTTGAAAATTATGAGTAAAAAAATATTGGGAAAAATTGGCCTTTCCTTTTTTTTCGTTTCAACACAATCTAGGCCTGACAAAATTTTTCAGTGTAAAACACTGGACTTTTGGACCGGCTAACGAGTAATCTTAGCTTCGCGTGCCAGAAGACCAGCAACGTTGATCGCTCATGAACTTTTCCCAAAATGAAACATTTTTTGAATTCTAACGTTATTTTTATTTTTATTTTTTTTTTAATTTTTTTATAACTTTTTGTACTAAAGTTGTTGTATTTTTTAGTTCCGTCTTTTATAGTAGAAAAAAAGCAATAATAAAAGGATAGGAATGGGAAAGTGCTCTTTTGATGCCAGTTTCAAAATATGTAAGACTGAAAAATAAAAAAAGACGTAAAATAAAGTTAATGACGAAAAAGCGTGAGCCGGCATAAGATTTAGCAAACTGATAGTCAGTCTCTGTTCCTCGTATCCTTCGAGATTGCGAATTAGTAATAAAGCCTCTCTTCGAATTGTATATACAAGATGCAAAATAAAACAGTTGTGAGCGAGCCGATAATGAAATTGTTATGGAAAAAAAGGAACGAATTGAAATGTTGAAAAAAATGTAAGTTTAAACTATTGGTGCTCTGGATGTAGCGCGAAAGTGGGAGATTTGAATGCGTCACATGCGATATGTTGGTATAGTATTTTCTAAGACATATATAAATATATAAATAAAATATAAATATATAAATAAATATATATATTTAACTGCTGTTGTATATATGACAAACTTCTGTCATTGCGACAATAACACTTTTTTGCGCATTTTCTACAACTACTAGCCCTTTTTTAGACCGACAATATTACCACTTTGGTGTACCATCGAGCATGACGATTAGCTACATTTTCAAGAACGCTTGCAATAAAATAACACGTTGAAAATAAAGCTCGTTTATCTCAAATAATTTCCACCCAAACCCTTAATAATAAACGATAACACAATTTTAATATCTATGAAGAATTTTCATAGTATGTAAACAATAACAGAATTTTCATTTCGTGTTTTGATCTGTGACCGGGATTTATTGAGCAGACTTCCAAATAATAGTCAAAACTTTTTAATTCAAATAAAAGTTGACGTTTCGGTCCTATGGGCTGGGACCTTCTTCAGAACTACAAAAAAGAACGAAGTCGACGTTACAATCATCGGGACAATTTTAAAAGGTAGATTATACAGCGAAAAAACAAAACATTGGACTAACCTATCTGTGATAAGTTTCACATTTTGATTTTTGACTCAAGTCTGATGTCACTTATGTAATAAATAACAAGTTTGTCAATGTTAAAAAATTTGGAGTCAAAATCATGTTGATAAAATACAATAAATAAATAAATTAGTGGACGAGTAAAAGTGACAAAATAGATAACGTTGGTGTGATAAGAAATGCTAATTTGACGTCCCAAACGACATCAAAACGTCAATTTTTATTTGAATTAAAAAGTTTTGACTATTATTTGGAAGTCTGCTCAATAAATCCCGGTCACAGATCAAAACACGAATTAGGAATAAATTCTAAAACCGGTTCTAACAATTCAGTTTATTTATTTTTGTGTTTTTGATACGTAATTCCTTATTTTCGATTTTCGCTTGTAATTACCACTAAATGCAATCCTTGCCTAGTCTTCTGAGTCAGATTCCGTATACAGGACCAACCCTTATGGGATTCTGAGATACCGTTTGTACGTTAAATTTTGAGATCCGTAAGTTAAAGTTTCTTTTAACCGATTGGGCAGTGGTTTTCGATAGCGATAACTTAAGATATTCTCGGTTTTGTTTAATTTTGTTGAGCATTAATCGAAATGAAATGGCGATCCTGGACCAAGTAACAACTTTTTAATCGTTATCGGGAATTGCACTTGCAAGTTGCTTTCTGAGTAGGACAACTCTTATTTAACGTCGCGAGGAGTTTCGTTACCAGCGCGAATGTAACGTCACAATATATATATATATATATATATGTAGGAAATAAGGAATGCTATGAGATCGTCCATGTAAATCACGACGATCCCCTCGCGCACAAGTGTCGCGAACACTACGTTTATAAATCGCTGGAACACAGCCGGCGAATTACAAAAACCAACCGGAACGCGAAGGTACTCATATTGCCCGCCAGGAATCACAAACGCGGTATATTTTATACTACTCTCCTCTACAGGCACATGGAAAAAGCCGTTCTTTAAATCAAGGGTGCTGTACACCTTTGCACCTTGAAGCGCGTCTAGTTGGTCGTCTATCACAGGCATGGGATATCTATCTTTACAAATTTTCTTGTTCACACACCGATAGTCCACACACATTCTCATCGATCCATCTTTTTTTCTCACCAGCACTACCGGACTCGCGTATTCTGACATCGAAGGCCTTATAATGTTTTGGCCTAGCCACTCTTCAATTTGTTTATCTACAATTTGCTTTTCCACGTATGACAATCGTCTCGGACGAAGATGAACAGGCTCATCGTCTTTTGTAACAATTTTTATTTTTACACCAACATCTTTGGGTTCGTCAGGTACATAGTTTTGGATTAACTCCAACGTTCTCTCTCTCACTCTGTCGTCTACAATATGACACACTTTATCACTCATGTCTTCATTCATAAGCGCACACACGTCAATGTTATAAATATATGGTAACTGAGTACCCTCATCATCACACTCTATCACGTTTGTACTCTCACGATTTCTCACTCTTTCATTCTCACATTCCCACTCTCTTTCTTCTCTTTCTGTCATATTCGATTCTCTCTCGCTCACGCTTGTCCCACTCTTCTCGCCACCGCCGATCTTTTTCTGACGTCACCTCCGTTGCGCTATCGCCGGCATCGACTCGTGTGCTCAGGCTGCGAGCCTCCTGCAGCCACGAACCCGTCGGGTCACATGCCTGTAACCTGTCCACTAGCTCTTGTTTGTCTTCCGTCGAAAATAGCTCCCTAGCCGTCAACACTTCGCGAAGTCGCTCCAAGGTGACTTCCTCGATTGCTTCCTGCAACCCCGACATCTCACTCGTCAACACGAACGTGGTACTCTCAAACTCGGTCTCGCTGTGCTCCGAGTCTCTCACACGGCTGACGGATCGCCACTCGACCTCTTGCACTCACGGAGAATACCGCCACGGGCTAAAGTTTCTCTGGCTCGCGAAACGTAGCACGTTTCTCTCGACTTCCGGTGTACCGCGTGCCGACTGCGTGGCTGAAGCGATCCCGGTTGAGCCCCTAATTTGTAGGAAATAAGGGATGTTAATTCCTAACCCGGATTCGGAATAAGAAAACACACGATTTATCAGACGACTGTTTTATTTAATTTAACGAACAAATTAAGGCTGGCGCGATTTTACAAAAATACGTGAACATTTTCTATAACACTATCTGATCGCGACTGATCTCTCACGCGCCGAGGTGGGCTAATTAGAACTGCCCAATCAGCCTAAGCCCCCCACCAAGGTCAGATGGTCATCGTCAAGTCTCCACATATATACAAGAGTTTACTGAAAAAGAAGTGAAATATACTACAATCAATGAACAAGTCAAGCATCAAAATAAATAAGTCAAATATAATAAGTTTCCATCAATATAAAATTTGTCAATAATCTTATGTTAACTAATAAAATTCTTTTCTTCTAGGGTGTCCAATAAGCGCATGATGATCTCCAGGTATTATGCAAAATCCAATTTGCAATAAATAAATCCTGGTAATCTGAGCTTTCAAAAGACATCAAAATTAAAAATAAAATCATATTTCTTCACAACGGCGCTTCAAGGTTCTGATCGACGGATAACACGAAAAATCATAAAGTTTTTTTGAAAAGTTTTTGAATTTTATTTGTTTTTATCGGCTTTTTTTTATATGTATTTTTCGACTTTATCAGATGGAGATGAGAGCGCAGCAGCAGACGGTGGTTATTACACTGAAAAAAAAAAAAAACTCACTGATAATAGTAGCTACACCCTAGGGTGTAATCGGGCAACTTCTTCAGCACGGAGCAGGTCGATTTCTTCTGAAGGGAGGTGATATTTGTGTACAAAAAAGTGATATCTTGTTGGTTCGTTACTGCTGCCTCTTGCCGTATTATGATGATGATAAATCATTGAAAAAAGCATATGGTACGTGTGTACCTTTGTTATATATCTTTGGATAGGTAATCGAAAGACGAATTCGATGATCTCATAAAAATATAATGATTATGATGATGATAAATCCAATGATCATCATCTTATGATGAATTATATTACCCACATATGACCCATACACGACCCATGCACGACCCATATATGGCCCATATATGACCCATTTACTACCCATATACGACCCATATATGACACATATAAGACTCACATAATCCCAGGCAGAAACAGCCAACATTTAGACGACTTTGCAATTATTCCAACGTCGGATCAACGTCAATAAACGTTTTTGGGAGACTATGTTAAACTAACATGGGTTCAGTTGTGTATACAGGTCAGATTAATGTTGGTGAGTTAACGTCGAACCAACTTCAGTCCTACCAACATCAACTTAGCATTCTTTTCCAACATCATTTAAAATTATACGAAGGTACCCAACGTAATGGGGATGTTGATAAACGATGTCGAAACAACTTTGGCATATAACCTTGGCGAGGCGTCACAAGCCAACGCTAACCTAATATTGGTACGACGTTGTCAAACAACGTTAATACGACTTTACGAACGTTGTGCTAACGTCGTTGTGATTGTAATTTTCTGCCTGGGATGTTGAAGAAAAATATTATTTACTTCCTCTTTCTATTAATAAAAAAAATTGTTTGCTGCCGCACACTGAGATAGAAATTCTATCAAAATTTACTAAACTTTACAGTATATTGGGGACATATCTGAAATTCAGGAAAACAATATTAAAGTTTACAGCAAATTTTGATAAATGAACATAAAATTTTAATATTAGTTTAGTACTTTTTTTTGCTTAATCGTCAAAATTTGCTGTGAGTTTTAGTAATTTTCCTTGAATTTTAGATATGTCCCCAATGTACTGTAATGTTTAGTAAATATTAGAAGAATTTTTTTCTCAGTGCAGCCGCTATTTACAATAAGGTTTCTTCATCAATGTATCTAAAATAACTATAAACATGTTACATATGAGCAAATCCGTATTTAATATACATTTAGCGGTTCAGAAGAAAAAAAATTTTTTTCAGGAGGCACACTCTCAGGACCACTTTTTTCGGATTCTCCAACCCAAAATTAGTTAAAAATGTTATTTCCAGTCAAAAAATAGGGTGACACCTTTTTGTATTGGGATTCA